>JADAQX010000373.1:0-47042 GCA_015476325.1 Cardiosporidium cionae
GGCTCGAAAAAAAAAAAGAAGATAAAATAAAAATAAAATAAAAAATAAAAAACTATTTTTTACAAACAAAATTTATAAATTTTATTGAAAGGGGGAGTACCTCTATAGGAGCACTTTGTTCTTTTCGACAGAGAGAACTTCCATAAAGAAGATTAATGCCTATCCTTTGTAAAATTTTGCAAATACAGACACCTGTAAAAATATAAAATAAAATAAAATATATTAAAAAAAAAAAAAATCATAAATAATAAAAAAGAGGCTGTTGTTGTGTATAGTTTCTTTGCAATCAAAAATAAAAAAAAAGAAAAAAAAGAAAAAAAAAAAAAAAAAAAAGAAAAAAAAGGGATACATTGAGAGTTAGAAAACACAAACGGAATAAAAATAAATTGAATAAAAACAAATTGAATAAATAATAAAATCCATTGTATTGAGAGAGTACAGAAGAACATCAATAGGAAATCTTATTTCTCCCTAGGCAAAAATAAAATCTTCAAAATTTCGCAGAGTTTCATCTCATAGAGGGATTAAAATTTTTTTTGAATTTCCTCTCTTTACACTACCTGTAGCTGTATCGATATGTGGAAACTCTGAAGAAACTTTTTTTTGAGGGGAAGATTTCTCTAAGACGGATTTTCCACGTCTTCGTCTCTTGGTAAGAACTCTATCTGTAGATTCACTTTTTCGATTCATTTGATCAGAAGGATCCTCTTGGAGCTGTTCTTCTGAAAAAGGATCAAAATCTTCTTCATTAGAAGAAGAAAATTCAGAGAGAGAGATATACTGAAGAGAAGGTGTGGGTGCACTCATAGCATCCATCTCTTCAATGCTACCAGAATCTTTTTCTACGGAGGATGAAGCAACATGCAGAGCAAAGGCTTCAGAGGGGAGTGGCAATTGAAAATGTGTGGAGAGGGAAGCAGAAGTTAGAGGGGGCATCTCCAGCCGTTCTGTAGCTTCTACTAACGGAGATTTCGAATCTTTGGAAATTTTTTTCATAGAATTCTTCCAAACACTTTCTTTACTATCCAAAAGTTGACGATCCCGTTTTCGAGCATTTTGCTCTGTTTTCTTTCCTCCTTTTTTTCCTTTTTTATATTCTATAGGCACCTCAGATAGCTGGTTCTGTACTATATGCTGCTTTGTCATATGAAACAAATCTGAGAGAAGGGATCTGGAAACTAAAAAACCATAGTAGGGATCCTCATAGGCTGTAGAATCGCTCTCCGTTGGCCCTGCGGCAGGAGAAGGAGTGGATCCTCCCAAAAGTGGAAAATGTTCACCTTCTTGAGGAGATACACTTCCGACACCTACTTTTGGAGTAGATGCATTTTCTGAGGCTGCAGAGATATGCCGCCAATGTTTTTCATCTTCCTGCAAAAATAAAAATGATGTAAGAGGAATATGGAGTGGAAGAGAGAGAGAGTAGGAGTAGAGAGAGTAGGAGTAGAGAGAGTAGGAGTAGAGATAAAGAGAGAGAAATAGAGAAGAAAGAGAGACAAATAAAGAAGAAAGAGAAAAAAGAGAGAGAAATAGAGAAAAAAGAGAGAAATAGAGAAAGAAAGAGAGAGAAATAGAGAGAAGTAGAGAAAAAAGAGAAAGAAAGAGAGAGAAATAGAGAAAGAAAGAGAGAGAAATAGAGAAAAAAAAGAGAAATAGAAAAGAGAGAGAAAAATGTATGGATAAATATAGGAATGTTGAAAAAGAAAAAAGCAAAACACATGCACATTGATATGAAAATAAAAAACTAAACGATAAAAGCAAGCAAAGTATTTCAAAAATATACAAATTCCAAATAGAAATCTACTATAAAAAAAAATGCAGTTCAAATCAAACATACACGATCTGCATCTTCAGGAATTCGAAATGGAAAATTTAACTCTGGAAACTCCAGAGAACGAGAAAGAAGATATTGAAGAACCTTTCGATCTGCAGAGAATCACAAAAAAAAATCCTCTCAGAAAAATCACTTTTTATATAAAATTGGAGATCGATGAAAATGAAATACGAGAAACATATTAAGAAAATTATAAAAAATAAAATCTACAAAAATAACAGAGAAATATATCAAGAGAATCATAACACTTTTTGAAAACCTCAAATTTTCAAAAAATAGTATATAAATTACCGCCATTAAATTCATTGAAAATTGCATTAAGAACTTTTTTTCGTGCCATGAGAAATTTTACGCGTGAGGGATACGAATCCCAAATATGCCAATGATAACGCTGTTTCAATATTAAAAAAATACAAACTTCTCAAGATAAAAAATAAAATAAAAAGCAGCTTATAATAATAAAAAATTTCATCAAGGAATCGAAAGATAAAGAAATTAAAAAAATTAACAATTGTATCCCATTCTATTCCTTTTCAAAAGGAAAAAATCTGCAGTGTATACTCCATACGTAGAATGTAGTTCATCCTAGTCCTAAAATGCATAGTTCTATGCTCAAACCATCCGTTTTTCAACGATGACTATCTTAAAAATAAGAATAAAATACTGGCATAGGAAACTGAAACTCTATAGAGGAATGGCCAAAGGCTCACCTCTCCCTGGCGTAATCCAGCATCGTAGAGTTCTGCAAAGAGGCTGCATTTTAATGCTGCAATTCCTTCCAAATCGTTACGACATTCATTAAGTTCATAATCGGCCATCCATCGTAGCTTTTTGATGCATTGCTTCAATTGTTTTTTACCCACTGTGAGAAAGAAAAACAGAGCAGCGCTATTTACATGTTTCTTCAGCATCCAACACTCTTTTATCAGAAGTAAGCTACACGCCGTTAAAAGAAGGAATTGTGCAGATATTATCAAAGGATGAGCAGGAAATAGCACGTAATTTGAACCTTGTAATTGACTTTCTTCTGGCAATAATCCACTCAGCTCCATCATATTATCCACATTTTCAAACGCTGTCTCGCGCTTTTTGATGAATTGCTCGATTCTGTTAACCAATAACCATAGAAGAAACAGGGATAATGTGTATGTATTGCTATAGTGTCGCAGTATGCAGTATGCAGCATGCTGGAAAAATGCTGCGAAAGTTCAGGCACATTTCAAACGTAAGCTTCTTAAATACACACAGCAGTAATGCAGAAAGTGGAGCATGCAAGTTAAAAAAACAATAGAGAGAGAGAGAAAACTGGAAAGCTACACTATGAAGAATGGTTATCGCTTTGTTCGAGTGTGCATACTTCGTAGCATCCAACTGGCATTGTTTCAAAGCACGGTTACTGATGAATTCAAAAAGAATATTACTGTCCTTTCCGAAATCAGATTTGAAAGCTGCCTTGAATAAGGCAGCATCATATTTAACATACGATGCAAGCGATGTTGAGTGAAGCAATGCGGATATTCGCTTGCTTAATGGTGATGGTAGCACAGTTTTCACATGAGAAAGAACTGTTTGCTCTTGCGATTTACTTGCCATGGGAACGGAGTGCGAATCAGGGGGATCAGGAGTGGCTGAATTCATACTGGCAGAGGTACGAAATGATGGAAGAGGTTGGGAACCAGATAACGGAGCTTGTGCAGATTCATTTGACGAATGTGCGTATGGAATAGAAGGAAGACTCAGTTGCCCACCAGAATTTGGTTGTGGGAAAGAACGACGATCAGAAGAAAGATAGTTCCTGTACGAACGCGATTCATATGGGAATTCCTCGGAAATCAAATTGATTTCACGTAGAATAAGATTAGGTAGAGGTAATCGTAGACTTGGAATGCCACTTAGGAGGTAAGGTTCCGAAAGCACGGCCAAATCCCCTCCTTCAGGAGGAAGTGTACTCGAATCTTCTGCATCCGGAGAGATAAATTCCGCAGGATTAGATGCAATGGTTGCGGTATCTGCCACAGGAGGAATGGGAGGCAGAAAAGAAGAAATTGGCTGTTGCTGCGGAGAGGAGGAAGTTGCGTCGGTATTATCGGAAATTGCTGAAGAAGCATTCCCGGGTTCAGCTACTAGCTCATCGGGTGCATCCATTACTTAGGTTGCAATTTTGTGATGGCGACCGAATCCAAATATAGGAGAGCGCCTATCGCATCTACCTGACTGACGCAAGCGAGCAAAAACGCAAAAATTTACGTAGAGGTGGGCGTTTCAGATTTCACAACCAGAATATAAGAAACCGCACTAGAGAAATTTGTTGTTGGCCGAAACGGTGGTAAGATTTGCACGCACTCGCTGTTCTCTAGCGCAAGAAAAAAACCCGCCGCCAGTTTAATACCTAATTTCAAAAATGATCACAGCCTACCGAGTTTCAAACGCAAAACAATAAATATAAGGTCATTTTACAGATGCTATAATGAAGACGAACTGATGTGCACATTAAGTTAGATCTACCTTAGAAATGGTAAAAACGACTGCCAAGGGCAGAGATAAAAATGGTGCATGCGTGTGACAAGAAATGGGAACACCAGTTGATCGGCTACCACTTCACACCGGAAATGTTATATTGTTATAACTGCTGTTCGTTACCGCATAAAGAAAGCATTTTACCTGCTGCATAAAAGCAAAATTAACTGTTAAAAAATTCACTTTTAAAAAACGCGAAAAAATTTGTTTATTTTAGTGTTTCCTTCAGGGTCCTTCTTACGTAGATCGTTGCCACGCACAAAGTAGTAAGGCCAAGTGATCGAGAATTTTTGTGGTGCTGTTGCCTTAAGAAAATTTTAGTGGGGAGGCATACAACAATTTTTAGGATACTATTTATTCATTTGTTCTCACCGTTGCGTAATGTTTTGTATTTTGGTTTCGATATGGTTGCTTTTGCTCTGTTTAACTGAAATATCTGTCTTCTCCTTTTACAGGTAAAAACTCCGATTTTCCTCTTGCATCTAAATACTCCTTGCTCCTCTATTGGAGATGCCATCACAAAAGGCACGATACGTTTACTTCTAGCTCTCTTTACCCTCTGTATTGATTGAGAAAGTGACGTAGTCGAAAAACTTTGTGATCTTTCGTATATTAAACATGAAAGATGTTAGGAGAATGACCCTTTAGCATACAATCTTACCAAAGAACTCCCCAATATATTTCCGGGTTTCCTACCTCTAAATCAAACCAAAACTTCAACCAATCTCGAGTATTGATTACGCGAATTCCATAATGAAACTGATATACGTTGCTTCAAAATCCACTTTTTTGCTTGCATCAAATTGGGCAGTCATAAAAAATGACAGCAACCATCATATTCGTGTCACTTAGCTAGTAGTTCAGGCATGATGCTCCGACAGGACATACATACATTAGTAAATATGGAATTGAAATCCTTTCTACGCAATTTTCATTTGGTTGTTCATCTTTTCATAAAACCGAATTATTTGTTTATACATTTTTGTACTAAAGCCCTTCTGATATCCGTTTACTACTGGTTTGTTCATGCTGCCAGTTTAATACAATATCCTTTAATGTTGCAGCTGGTAAGTGCGACAATCTTTAAATGTCTTCGGTGCCGCGCAATTTCTTGAAGTGTACGCTTATGAACACATGTAATGCATTAAATCGTTAAGTAAAGAAGTTGTAAAAGGTGTTGAATTGAATTGTTGAAGGAAGAAAATAAAAATTATGATATCCTCGGAAAAAATTGAACAAATTAAGGGAAAACATCGACCATAAACAAGAAAATAGCTAGGACATTCGCTTCAGTAAAATCATTTAGTTTACGGCTGTAAACAGTCCAAATTGCTTCTACTGTACTGATGAATCATTTCAACTATAAAGAGCAGTTCTGGAATAGAGGAACCAAATGAAAGAAAAGGGGAAAATATTGTCTTTAATTGCATCAAATGTACCAAAATAAGGCCTTCCGATGATGTTTATGGATAGCATATCATTTTACATTTTATCTACCTCTCTTTATGTAAATCATGTTAATACAGATACTCTTCGGTGCATTTTAATCAGATAAAAATTGAAAAAGTACTTATGCCGGGTTCTGAGCTAATTTTTACAAAAGATGGTCCAGTAAAAATTTCTTGCCCCTATGTGCTGCATCCATGTAATATGCCAATAGTGTTACTCTTACTTACAATATTAAAAAGATGTTACGTACTATAAGGAAAAACTTAGGTGCTATGAACTGTTTAGTCAAAATGTATGCATTTTATCATATCAGTTGATAATATTGGATGCTGCAAAAAGCATAGATGCGGCGTCCTCCTTCGAAAGGTCATTAAGTTGCTATAGGAATGACATTGTGTATCACCATCTATGAAAGAGAAACCGTGTTATTTTTTGGCTACTAAATCTGTATAAAAAGTTTTGCTTCTTTTCTGCAAATGTTCAAGGGATTTAAAAGCTCTGGGTTTCATGCATGACGACTCTACCAAAAGTGTAGAATTTTATAGGAAAAATTAGATTGTTGATAAGATAAATACGTTTGTATTTATGAAAAAGAGATGCGCCATGACGATGATTCAGCGTATTTATAGACGGAATATGCATTCCTTGTATACGCAATATGCTTGCCACAAAGCCGCCAATATCTCTAATTCAAGCAAGCGTACGCTATCGAAAGCAATTTCGGCAGACATAGCAGAGAAATGCAAGAAATACAGTAGAAAGCATAACCAAATTTCCACATGCGTTTCATGCTGCATAAGTTTTACACATAGCGGGGTATAGCTCTACATTCAATTGAGTTTTAAAATTACATGTGTCCCTCAAAATTGATCAATACTTTATGTGGTAAAACAATTAGAACCTCTTTGCAAAGAAATTAACAAATTTTCGCAGGAAAAGTACATTAAAATCATGTGAAGAACTGTATTCTATGCTCTGCAAATTAACAATAATCTTAAACCGTCTTTTTTTTTATAGTAAAATACAGATTTGCAAAAAAAATTGCGATTTCAACATTACTATACATGGAAAATGTAATTATAGACACATTTGTACGGATAGATACTCCATCATAGATTCTTTATCGTTAAGCATTGTAGTACACACTGAAAAAATATATAAAAAATGTTTCGGGTAAAAGCTAATATTTGTACATGTCAATGAAACTCTTCATGAGAGTTCATTAGCGCTAAAATTTAATAATTTGGCAGACTGGGAAAGTTAAGAGAAAAGCAATCCCTACAAGATAGCTGATTGATGCAGAATGAATGGTCCAAATACAACGGTCAGATATATTGCAACCTTGCATTAAATTCAATTATTACTTCTCTAAGGCATAAAAATAACATTTCAGATGAAATAGCCGGATTTCGAAATAATGAATAAACCACATTCTATTGGCCCCTTTCCTTTGAAGGACTGCAAGGTGAAGAATCCTTTCCAGCAATGGACTTCCATGAGTTACCAAGAATCAAACCTTTAAGGTTTGAACTAAGGCTGGATCTGCGCCTACAGCAAACACATATTTCATTTACATAAAGAGAATTATTATATTAGGATAGGCAAAGTGAGCAATTTTTCCTAAGATAAAGGCTGCAACATAAAGCAAATTCTAGTTAACAAAAAAAGTAGCAAAAATACATAAATAACAAAGTACATACCATTTACTCAAGGAAAGAAGCTTTCCTTCGCTCGGTTCCTCTTGTTTTTCGTTCTCTTCAATGGATAAATTCTATAAAAAAGTTTCAACAAGGAAACGTTTCTAACTGAAATAAAATGCATAAAAACGGATAGTTTGCATGCTTGTTTTTGCAGCAATCAAATTTAATCTTGTACTTTCAATATTACGAGGAAAGAATCGTTTTCTCATTAAAACAAGGAAGAAAAAATTTAACTTAAAAAAAACCAATGCCACATGCAAGAAGGAAGTGTATTTAAAGGTCATCACTCTCTATAACTTCTGAAAGGTAAAAATACACATACAGCAATAGCAAAAATGAGTCTAAGCAAATTTAGTATCTTCATCAGCCTACCGTGAGCTGCTGCTCCAACGTATCTGGTAGGGCTCCAGATGGTAATCTATCAATACTAATATTTTCATCTTCAAAAGTGAAAAGTTCATTCTGTGATGGAAACATAACTTCATTAAAAAATCGTAAGGAACATACTGAATGTATGCTAAATTTTAAAGTACATATCCTTCCAAACAAAGTGAAGTTATCAAAAAAATTCACTTTACGCTGTTCAAAGTTTTCTGATGCATTTGCAAAAAATGGCAGCAGACGCTGCACTAGCAATCCGCATTCATTTATTTAGCAGGTTAACCCAATTTTTTAATCATAAACATGCCCCCGTTAAAGGGAAAAGTTCTACAGCATGAGTGAGTATACTCAATGATAGATTAGCAGAGCTATTTCATGCACCTATTATCTAAAAAAAGTAATACTACAAGCAAGGTGTACACAACGCATTGGATAATTTTATATTTCTCATGCTAAAATGAGTTTCACCTGGTAAGCATTTAAAAAATATTGCTGCAGTCCGAGTACGCTGCCGGGTCTGCAAATACGATTCCAAGCGATCCAATAGGAGGCTGGAAATCTGAAGTTTGCCATGCAGGGCAATGAAAAAAATTTCAAAGCAGAGCGAGTTCAAGTTAAATCAAGGGTATTAGCAGCCGCCAAACAAGTTTTATGTTTCTTATCACTTTGTAAAAGTATTTCAATATTTACACTGTATATATTTCTTCTTAATGTCATGTATCTTTCATTTTGCTCACACTGCCTATATATATAATTTATATATATACTCTATAGACTCTGTTAGACGGTTTACAGCATGAAATAGAGATTGTATACCATGGCTATTTCGTATATACATATATACTCTATAGACTCTGTTAGACGGTTTATACAGCATGAAATAGAGCTTGTATACCATGGCTATTTCATATATATATATAAATGGCTAAACGACTCAGAGAGGAAAAATGGTAAAAAACAACTTACAAACCCATTCTCAGAAAACACGTACGAATGTACCCAGAGATTTTTTGTTATAGAGAGGTTATACACACCAAGAAGGAGGATGCAATAAAATGAAAGGCCTCACATCTCACCTATACTTCTTAATTCCATAGCATCCTATCAATGAGCCCGTACGACCCAAACCAGCTTGACAATGAACGGCAATGGCACCCTCTTGACCCTCAGAAATTCTCAGAAATTCTTGAATTATATCCCTGCGTCAAAATAGATACAAAAAACACATCCATCCCTTTCATCATGAATTTTCTCAACCGTGAAGATATCGTAGGATGGAAACAAAAGAATCGTGGAAATCCTCTGGTGGATATGTATATATATTTTTAAACAGACTCTCCCTACGATGAGTAATTCACATGGCATAGATGGCTCTCAGATTACTAATCTTTCCCAAAATAAAGGAAATGCTAGCAAAAGCAAGATTACCTTGAAGGGCAAGAACCATCGGCAAAATATAAATCAAAATGTTTGATTCCATTTTTTACAAAAATCTAAGAGACAACAGGTTTATACGCGTGTATATCAATGGTTTTATACCATCTCTCTTTTAGAGTTTTTGAAAACAAAATTAAGAGCTCCTTCATGTGTATTACGTCTCTTCTTTCACAAAGAAATAAAACAAAAACGATAGTTCTTCATAAGGCTAATTAATAGACAGACTAGAAAAAAGTAAGCAACTCCAAGGAAAATCTTACACCCTCCTTCGATGCCTTTTGTTAAACGAAAGTGTCTACAAAAAATCTAAACTTAATGGACGTATGATTGCAAGGCATGCAACACACGTGTAGTAAAAAATCTCTTTGCAGATATAAATATCAAGAAAAAAACAAAGTGAAGTCTTCTTAAAAAAGTAAAAAACTGCATAGTAAAGGAATAACCCAAACCAAGTCTTACTGCCATAAGATGAAAAAGAAATAGCAGCAAAGAGCTCACAAAGTATTAAAGGTGTAATAACAACAACAAAAAAGTAAAAATAAAAAAGAATACAATCAAGAAATACACTAGGAGGAAGTGGAATTTCATAGAAAGTCTCCATGGCACATTTTGCATACTCTGTACAGACATCCATCCTACCCACTTCATTGAAGAGTTTCTCTTACATTTCTATCGTATAGTTGTTTGTTTAAACGGATAACAGAGGTAACGTTGAGTTTTTTGAATATTCCTACGTATTCCTTGGCGTTTATTCCCTCGAATTCTCCTTCTTCTGCATCTTCGCTTAACGGGCTACTAAATGCAATAAATTTCCCTGGAATAATCCAATTCAGATCACCATTTTCGATTTGTGAATAATATTCATATTCTCCAAGATCAAAGGAATCAAAAGAAAACCAGCCGAGCTATGCAAAAATAGAAAGTATGAAAAAAGATATGTATATACACTGCAACCACAAGAGAGAGAGAAATTCGTACAGTGTGCATCAAATAATGGACGGATGGATCCAAAATATAAAGAATACTCCATTGGTAGATTGCAATTAGGATATACAAGGTAGAAACTGCTTCGTTAATCATTCTGATTAAGAGCTGCAAACAGCTCAAAGCACAAGATTTCCCATAAAAATCACTCAAAAATAGCAAATAGTTTCATCAATGGGCTTGGATAGGAATATATTTCCAATTTTGATAGGTTGAAAGATATTGTTTTCATACATGAATAGCCAATTCTAATCCTTTAAGAAAATGAAGAACGGGTAGCCTATACGCACAGTCCCCAAAACTGGCATCTCGAAAATCAAGAAGAGAGGGATGAATATTTTTGAAGGGAGCGAACGCATCCGCTGCTTTCTGATTCAAAATTATCACCTGCAAAATATTGTCCATAAAAGAGATAAAAAAGGGGAAATGAACACACTTGTAGATAATAGCTCTCAGAAATGCTTGCATCCTCTCATATTTTACGTGTTAAAGAGAGTAAAAAACATGTTTCAAAAAAAGAGAGGAATCTGCCTCATGTTTTGATTGAAAACAAGGAGGAAGAGGATATCCTAGCTCAGGGTATAGAAAATAACAGATACAATTGAGTAAAAATATATCTGTAGATTCCCATCGTATATACATCAAAAAAATAGAAAGAAAGAAAGGAAAAAGCTTAACGGTGGGTACAAAAAATTAATATATAAAATGAATACAAAAATCAAAAGGATGCCATTGAACTTACTTGAAAAGCACATATTAAGTATACGGAATTGGTGCGTTTCTCTGGGAAACAAGAACAATAATGAACCACAATACCATCGTTGGCAGTAGCTTCATTAAGCTGAATAGAGAAACAAATAAATGCAGGTTTAATACGAAAATTTCAGTGTTGAAAAGGGGGTACACTCCTTAATAAATCCTTTCATTCCCAACGAATGCTTTGTAAAATTACATTTTTTATAAACTCGAAAGAAGAGCAGGATTATCTTTGAGTATAGATATAGCAGAAGCGTACACAAAGGATTAAAAATGGAGAAACTTCTTTTAAGATGCTATAGTGCTGATAAGAGTCCACTGATTCTAAAAATGGTGCTTCTTACCTCTTCAAGAACTAAACGACAGTAACGATACGTACATCCAAGGTCTAATGGTCCAAAATCTTGATAAAAAGGTTCGTAAACAAAGATATCATCTATAGAAAAGTAGTGCACCGTAGAAGAACTTTCAGGAGGATTGTCCAAGGATGTCCAATATAATCTGTTTGGTATGATTGTAATCATATCTGTAAGAGGAGCAGTCGCTATAGTTAACAGAAAGTTCATATATAATAGAATTTTTAGTAATACAGAGGCCTACATCTGTACTCTAACAAGTTCTAAACTTTGATTAGAGAGATGGCATCAGAAAATAATTTGTTTCTATTTTAGGTTCTGTACACACGCTCGTTTTTGTCAATTTGGAGTGAAAGCACTCGTTACTTCAGGAGAAAAAATACAAAGACATCTACTAAGTTTTTCAAAAAAAATCTATAAAAAAAAACGAATTATACGTTAAAAAATATACGTTTCTACTCATAAAATTCGCTTGGCATCAAATTAGGGTAGCCGATCTATAGGCTTGAAATGCAACCTTAGGATTGAAAAATCAAATTTCAGTATCCCATTCATTGCTAGTGATACCCATTATTATTTTGTAACGCTGTATTTCCTAGTTCATCGATAGAAGCAAACAGTCCTACATTTATTTAATTAAGATGAAAGTACTGTCGAATTCTCAAGTAAGATGCGATCAAATACAAAGTTCACCTTTTAATTTATTCTTAGACATAGTGAAACACATGAAGAAGGATCTCTGCGCAGACAACGGGAACAAGCACATCTTCGGTTAGCTCTGTAACTAAAAAAGGTGAAGTAAACACTAACAGTATAATTTGAAACAAAATTGACTGCTATTTATTTGCAGCTGGGTAGTTCACCAAAATCTTAGATACAGTATTCTCTTCGTAGAAAAAAGGAAAAGCTCTTGGATTATCTGCCTACCTTCCTTAATAAGATTCTCTTAAAAAGAAAAATGCTTCAAATAGAGCATTGCAAATTAACAAAGAATAACTAAATTCGGCTTTAGCTGTATGATTTAATTTTCGGTACCTCTACGGGTCAAGAGCATTCGATTTGACTTTCATATCTTATAAAAATTGCGTTCAGAAATAATGATACAAAAGTATTATCGTTTCTATTTATAAAGAACAAAGAGTGCTCATTTCGTCATGTCATGTAAATGAGTAGATTGCCTACACGAAGTGAAACAAACTCGCAATATGGACTATCCAGTTGAAAGGTAAGCAAAAGTTTTCGGGTGGGCTTAATTGTCATTCGTCCCCAGAATGAAAAATGAAACGGTAGTGCAAAGCAGGTCATCCTCCGTTCGGATTAGTCATGTATATGTTTCATTTCCTACACGGACGAAGAAAAAAGCTTTCCACATACGGAACCTCAAAGAATCATTTTGAAAATGATGTAGGGTATGAAATGCCAAGATGTAATATTAGGGAGCTGAAATACAAGAAATCTATTTAAAAGGATACCAAGGACATGCATAGATGTAGTAATGCTTTACCTTAAATTTTTATTGCAAATGTTCTCTTAGTAATCCATCTTATAGAGAAAAGCAAATTCACAAAAGGGCATCAACGTGAGGTTCGAGTAGCTCTTTCTTACTCCGGTGCTCAAGCTGATTAATTTGCAGTAGAAGAGAACAAAATATACACGAGTTCCGTGGAAAATTTTGAAGCAAGACTACTGCTGCTTGCTTGTTTTAGTACAAGCGTTAATAGAGTGCGATGGTGTTGCTCTTGTAGAAAACACGTGCAATTTTTGTTCTCACACAGAGGCAGCAAAAACGTGTAATTTTGAAGTCTAACATTACTACTAATCTTCCACATTCCTTACTTTTCTTATATCTAGCTAATTACTCACATGCGAATGCGCATTAAGATTGCTATATAAATTTTGCTTTGAAATTTCCCATCAATTCGCATTTTGATTCCGATTATGCTTTGGGTACTGTAGCCACGCGTTCTGGCACTAGATCCTTCAACATGTCTGGCTGACCTCTTGTTCCTGATTAAGAGTATCCCGCAGCTTCTAGGCTCACTACGTGTATAGCAACTTGTATGCAAATTTAAAGAAGTAAGGCCTCAGTTATGTGTCATGGCAAACAAGTATTTTTCTTCTGTCGCTCTTCCCTTGACTGCGATGCACTAATTGTTTTCCCAAAGAAAAGTACTACAATTAAACATTCTACAGCTTTAAAGAAATAAGCATGTTTTTCTGTTCTTTAGGCGCAATGTAGATGAATTAGATGTATTATTTTTCCTCTTAATTCGCACTTTTTGTTGTATTTCTTTTTTTATCCTAGTATGAAATTATATAGAATGAGCAAACACCCTTCTCATTATAGAAATAAATTATTCGAAAGTTCCATCATATTTAAGAATAGAAGTATATAATCCGCCGGAGGCGATAGCAATTGACTGGAAAAGCATGGCTAATTCTAAAGAGTGACCCCAAAAATATGAGTTATGTTTACACTCAATTATTTTTTGCTTTCATGAGCGAAGTCAGCTTGTGAATGTACTTGTAAATTATTCTAGTAAATGGCGTATACGTAAAAAAGAACTGTTTATCATACTTGACATAATTGAAGAGAAATTGAGCTCGTGTAACGAATCCAGAAGCTGACCATAACAATGTTACTTATCTGCATTGAAAAGCCTTTGCCAACTAAGGACTGTGCAACACTACTTTCTGATAACTCCATCTAGAAGTATATCTGCAGTTGACACTTGAAGCAAGATAAAAAAGCAACTTTAGTTACTCTGATTGGATGTTTCCACATATATTTTACTAAAGATTCGAAAAAAACTTCAATCGAATGTAACCTTGATATTTTAAGGCTATACGCTTACGTAGGAAACCGTGGTATTCACCTCTTGACGATGATAAATAGGATGAAGTTCAATCGCAGCTGCTGCTTCACTACATGCTCCAATCCCTAATAAAAAGGCTTTTTTCTCGAATATGATCATGTGATAATTCCTACAATCCATGTTAGAAAGCATGTACAAGTGTAGAGAATCATGCAATATCATCCAATTATATAAACTATTTTCAATGCTATCAAAAAAGGACAGAAAGACAAACATTTATTTCTGATCGATATGCAAAAGAAATTTGAATGGTTAGTATTGCCAATTAAAGCGGTTGTCTGCGTCTAAAACTTGGCTGCATTAAATTGATGTGACATGAAATGCGATGATTATTACTTCAACACAAAAAAAGCTCTTTGCAAAATGATATGTATTGCCTGAACATCTAACAGCAAAAGAAGCGAATGTGCTGTCAATCTTGCCCCCTTCCGAGCAGAACAAGTAACAGACAAGTTTATAGGCATTGTAGTATAGCGAAGCTCTCGCAGTTAGACACGCTCCAGTTCTGCGTGAGGCCGTGCGTAAAAATAATTTTTCTTCCCCATCTTTCATTTTTCTGCCTTCATACTTACCAAGCAGAGGGATTCATCTTAACAGCAAGAGTTCAGTGTAACGTGGTTTTAAAATTGTGTAATAAAAGCTTTGCAAAACTGTTATAGTCAGTTTATTTCTACTTACTTGAGAAATTCTAGCACAAGAAATAATTTTCTTTACGTTGATAAATGGGCAAGATGCCATACTACAAAATTCGTTACGGACAATGAAATAAATAGGTTGATCACTTTCCTTGAAAACACGTAGTATAACATCCAATACAATTATAAATGACTTCACTGTGCCAGTCTTATAACTCAATCTTGTTCTACCCTATTTAGACCAAAGCCAAGCGCATATAATTTCTTGGCTATCAAAGAATTCTGGCCTCTAGTAATTAGTCATAATTTACTCTAGAGCACATTTTGTTGTGCTATGAATGAGACCATAAAATGTTTTCAATACCTGTTGCTCTTGTAGCACAGTTTCAAAAAAACGAACGTCTTATCAACATCTCATGCATGGTAATTCACTAATTTTTTGTTGTAAATGTAAAAATTAGGAGCCTCATGCATACTATAGGGAGTACTTATACATTTAGGGTTTGCTTGAAATCGAGTTTTGAGATTTGGTTAGTTGAAATCTTATAAGCATTTCTCTACTCTTCATGCTGAAAAAATTTCAAAAATGATTCGATTTTTGCAAAAAGGGAATAAATGCCTTCAAACGAGGGTGGTGCTACATTGAAAAATTTAGTTTTTTTGCATGGTGTTTTCCCCAAATGCAAATTATTCCGGCGTTCCAATACTAAGTGAAGATGTAAATCTTTTTCTGCCCATCCGTCGCTCGTAGCTAAAGAGAGGTGCGGTCGGGCCTACGTAGCATATTTTAATACGGTAGCGATGGCGTAATGCTTCGTTCACTTCAGTTGATTTTGTTTGCCTTTTATTTGTTGATTTGATCATTATTTTGTGCGTCTGAAGTCTACGAAATTGAGTTGGAACGAAGAACAACAGCATAAAGGAAGTGGCAAGAAGTAGTTTCGTAACCACCTCTCGTGCACTTCAACAACATTATTGTTCATTCAATTTCATAAAGGAAGGCTTAATGCGTACGTAATGCGTGCTTCTTTTGACTCTTTTATCTTTCTTGCTCTGAAAATTTATAAACACTTTAAACATTGAAAATGGAGGCGTTTCCTGAGCGTGCTCATCAGCTACCACTGAATACCTCCGCGGATGCGAACTGCGGATACAATCTTTACAAGTGGCATGTAGCAGAACTTCCGCAAAGTAATCGAGAAGGTTCCCGATCGTACCAAGAAGCTGAAGACAATTTCCATCACACTGTAGGACTTGACATGCGTTCTGTTCCATTTTAGCATACTTTGATTACTATTCTTGTAGTACACACGCAAGTATTCTTAAGAAGTATTTCCATACATTTTTTTGCAGTCTCAAAGGTATCCTTGGATCAATGATCGACGTCCTTTTGAGTCCCTCGCAGAAGGTGTTTCTGAATATTCCAATATTTCACTCTCCCCCTCCATCACTCTAAACTCTGACTTTTCTCATTTGCTAAGAGCTCATGTTCCCGAAGAAGGTTTTAAAGAATCTTCAGGCGCGTCAACGTCACAATGGGAGCGTCACTTATCGCATCATTATGGACTATATTCACCTGCAATGGCATCAGACTCTTTAAATGCTGATGATGTTCGACTGAAGACGAACCATTTTGCCAATACCCTTGAACTAGATGACCCCACAGATCCTTGTAGATTGCTTGCTTTGCAAGAATATCAGTGCCTTCAAGCAATGCAGACATTAGTGGTATGACAAAAAGGGAAATTCTAGGTTACAATAATTCACATGAGTTACGTTGAAAGATGTCATGTTTGAATTCATTCTTGTTTTTCATAGGCACCTCAAGGGGCCTCGAAGAACTGTGTTAAATGGTTTAATGAATGGCAACAATGTAAATGGGATCAAGAGAAAATTACAAAGGGGTATAATTTTTTGGAAGATCGGTCTGCAGCAAAGCATAAACCTTATATTGGGGCTCCTGATTTCCAATATTCATAATATCTTCTGTAGTTATTGCACGGCATCTGGCATATGTATGTGATAATTACTTATTTTCCAAATGCTCTCAACTTTCGTTTGTTCTGTCCGTACCTTGCTGTTGTAACGGAGCTTTATGTTGCAATTCCTGCATGTTGGATTTTTTAATTACAATTAGTATGTCTACTCGCGAAACAAAACATTTCTGTCGCAAAAAGAGCAACTACCCTAAAGTATTGCCTTACAGTTGATACGATGAAAGATCTCGATGACCGAAAATTTAGCGGCATTTTCTTTGTTATGCAATAATTAGGCCTGGATAAGATGTTGCTTCTACTCCTATCAATAAACATATTTTTTTCATATTCTATTTTAAGTGTCAGGAATTATAAAATTTTGGTTAGCACCTACTATTCCTACTCAGCCGTTAGCTGATAAAAAGACTTTCCTCACTTAATTATGCTTCAATGGACGATCCTAATAAAGAAAGTCTGTGAATCCGGTACAAGGCAAACCATTGTTTTAGCGATGATGCAAACACTTCTAATATTGAAAACATGCGAAAATAATGTCGGTCTTATACAAGTTTGAAAAGTAATTACTTACCTTCGTCAAAATAGCGAGTTGCATGCTGTAGAAATTTCTGCAGTTTACTATTTGTAATTCTGAATTTCCATGAGATAGTTTTGTTATATGTCAATTTCCCATTGATAGCAATGTAATTTGAATAAATCTGCAGTTGTATCAACTCTTACAAAAATTAAATGTATTTTGTGTCGATTCTTCATAGTTGAAGGTTAGAGCAATGTATTTTTTATATGTAAGTTGTAGGGATATTTTTTTGAAAGAACTTAAATATAGTATTTATTCACTCCATTCATTGTGCATACTGATAATTTATCAAGTATGCTTGTCACAAGTCATTTTGCATAAATATTTTTCTATTAACGGTAGATCTTATAGAGGTTACTTTCATTACATATGGAATAATGCCATAGCTTCATGAGAGTCTGTAACAGTATGAAAAGCAGTTTTCATTATCCAGTCAGATTTGACTCCTGCTTAAGTGAATTATTGATGATTTTTGAATATTAGTTAGCTTCTATGATGGCAAGTACTGATTAATTTTTTAAGAGCAATCAGCAGCAAAAAATCACAACTGGTAGAGCTCTTGGTCAGCTTATCAAAAAAAGAAAATGAATGGGTTATTTAATTGAGAAAAATAGCGCTATTGCTGTAACAGCTTAACAAGCAAGAATTTAGGGAAGGGTACTTTCATTTTAGTTTGTCTCTCACCCACACAGGATTAGCTCTTGATTGGGCCGGTCAATTTTTTTACCATCGCTTGGTATAAAAGTCCTTTTTAATGATTCTGGTTCGATTCAATCAAGAATGGTCCACGCCGTTTTTCTTAATGTAGCGGCACTCAACCATGGCAAATTGATCGCTTTACAATTATGAAAGTGATGTGAATTTTCCATAACTCTAGACGTTCTTTTCTCCGACATTAATTATTCTAACTTCCATAAAAGTAAAAGCATAGAGATTAAAGCTCGATAGCTTAGAAAAGTGCGTTAAGTCTTTACGTGAAGTGTTACTTAGTGGTACTTGTAATCTTTTATGATCCTATGACACAACCAGCAATGCAACCGTTTTGAGAGCAAGTTTGACTGTCATGTATGATCATATGCTAGGGTGAAGCATATTTTCATAGTAAAAACAGAAAATAGCGTTATTTCCTGATTCTTCGACTAAAAATAAAAGTACTTCTAAACAAAAACAATCACTAATAAAAAGGAAAACTAAGGCATGCCTCCCTCAGACTAAAGACCTTTCCTTCCTGTGAAATGCAGAAGGTATTATGATAAATTCTTGCCGCAAATAAGTTATCGGTTGCATTTCCATCCTAATATTAAGTCTTGTCGAATTTAATTATTTTGCAAATGTAATAAAAATAGTAAAATGTGAGAATTGATTTAATTAAACTTATCTTTCCGAAGGTTACTCTGCTACTGCTGTTAGCGACAGAACTGTCACAGTGAGTGAAATTACACTTACGATTCGATGAAGAAAATTCTATGAGTGTACTAAGTGGGAATTCTAGCAGGAAAAAATTGTCCTACTTACAAGGAAATTGAACTTTGCATATCAGTAAATTCTCGCTGTGCTATGGCATAGACATTCCTACCTCAACCACTTAAAAGGCACTTTTTTGTAAGGGTACTTAGATACGAAAGTGCTTTGGATTACGTACGTAGGTCTGCATTTATTACAGTTACTGGAACTCTCTAAGGGATAATGAATTTCTACCTTTTTATTGCAGAAGATTGCATACAAAGTCATTAGACACCAAAATGGTGCAGCCAATTAAGCTACCAATAGTATTGCCCCCAAACTAAGTATCCTTTTAAATATAGCTTTGATAGAATTTTCTAAATTATCTCGACTTCTATGGATTTCTCGAATCACTTCTTTTCAAAAATCTTGCGTTCAAAAATCTTTGCGTTCAAAAATGATGAAAAATATTTTCCGTAACCCCGCAGGTTAAAAATTTTACCGAGGATTGAATTTTCGGCAAAACTACAGCAGGCTTGTATGATCTATTGTCTCTGGTTCTATCGTAAACAATCGAACTACTCTAAAATCGGTAATTTGACTGAAGAACGCATGCTCTACCGTTTTCAGATAATATTTCCTGTGCACTCTGCTACTACTGGGCTGAGATGTACTACCTACCCCTTTTCATTTCTTTAATAGCCGCTCTACGTTGATAGCATTTTGCAAATGCTACATACGCATCCGTAATTTAGTTGCTTTTTAAATGACTAAAATACTGAGCGAAGCAATGCAACTGCGGATTTACATTCTTTGTGTAACTAACTCTCTTCCTGTGGAAGGAAGTAACTATACACCAAGTCCGCGGAGCAGAACGTATTCAGTAAAGAGAAAGCTACAACTGATTTAATTTCAAATCAGAGCTAAGATTCTGTAACCCAAGTTGTTTCTTCAGGTTTGCTCTTGTGTTTCTATGTTACAAGTTGTCAGTAAATATTTACATCCTTTCATTGAACAGCTGGGAATGTTCTCTTTGCAAATAATTGGGGTTGCACCCTCTTCAGTGATTCTGTTAGCATTGTTTTTTCTCTTTAAGCATTTGCTTTGCGTAGGAAATGCTGTGCCGAATTTTGCCTGGGAAAGTCAACGAAATCCCCGTTTAATTAAAACTTTACGCGATGTACCGAGTAGTTTTCCGTTAATGAAATATTGCATATACCATATCACGCCATTGAAAGAGCGATACACCCGGTTCTATCCGCCTTTTGTTAATTTACATTTGGTTCACCTCTCATTTCTCCACTTCAATTCTGTACAAAGTATTCTTTCCGGCAGAAGCAGAACCTGTGCTTTGTGTTCTGAAAGTGGTCTTTACCTCAAACGTTCAAAATCTAATGGTCGGCAGAAATGTGGTATACTTGAGTGGTCATCAAAGCTGGTACCACTATTTGATGGATGGAATTTGCAGCGATTGCTTGTCGAGAAGAAGCTCGAAGACATCTATAGGAAGGATGGTTGCGACTACGCAATCTTGCTGCAGCACACTCCGGTGTATACTTTAGGTCAAGCAGCGTCACCAAAAAACATACTATTTCCTTTCAGGAAGCTCTTAAATATTATGCATGAAGAATTACATCGGAATAAAACAAAACCTTTAGTTCAATTCAATGAAACTTTTAATAATTCAACCCAAGGCATTTTCCCTTTTTCTTCTGAAATGCACTGTACAGCTGATGCAGTAGAAGTTTATCGTGTGGAGCGTGGTGGTGACGTTACTTTCCATGGACCAGGACAGTTGGTTTTATATCCGATACTTAATCTACATGGGAATTGTCAAGACTTACACAAATATCTTCGTTTGCTGGAACAAGTTGTAATTGAAACTTTGCAACGTTTTGGGCTAAAAGGTTATCGTATCAATGGATTAACAGGTGTTTGGGTAGATGGAAAGAAAATTAGTGCTGAAGGAATTAAAATCAAGCGCTGGATAACAATGCATGGACTAGCTTTAAATGTTCAAACGGATCTAAGATACTTTGACAGGATCATTCCCTGTGGTATCAGGGATCGTGCTGTGGCTTCTATGCATGAATGGATACCGAATATCAAAATTTCAGAAGTAAAAGATTGTCTATTGGAATCATTTGCAAAAGTTTTTGATTTGGATCTGAAAATATTCAACAATGTTTCAAGCTTAATCGGATAATTCTGTAACTTATAAATTGTAAAAAGTAGTTTGAGGTCAATCTTTTAGTTCTTCTACGCACTACTGATCATGCGTACAATATTTTCTGCACTATTTCTTTGCTATATATTAAGCGCTTATTTTTTACGTGAGGATGGCATTAGTCATATTATTAACTGGAAAGCACTCAGTTCTACTTACTTTTGTGATATTTGCTAGGCTGGATTTTTCTGTTAATAAACTGCTAAAACACTTAGTAACGCAATAATGTAGAAAGCAATAATTGCTAAGAGTGGCTAAAATAATTTTTATTATATTTTTTAATTTACTCTACTTTCCTTTCACTATGTTGCACTAAAAGTTCTTTCCAAATTAATTATCCGTTCGGTTCTATTTTGCTTGGGTGCGAATGCATTGCTTTACTGTCTGTCAAGTTTCGAATATGACGAGATTTGTATGTCCAAATGATTCAAACTGATTTGCGAAAAGTTTGCAATATGTGTATTGGCATCAGGTAAATTAGATATTCAGCGATGGAGATGCCTATTTGGACTTATCGTTGATATGATCAGAATTAACAGGAACGTGATATAGGGGAAAAATTGTAATACAAATTGCGTACAGATTGGTATGTCTAGTCAATATCTGTGCAACAACTTTCTGTATTCTCAAAACAGTTTCAATAAAGAATAAAAAAAGGTAATGGGCTAGTTTTGAGGTTGTACGTACTTGATTAGTTTGTTACATAACCAAAAGCATGTCGCCGGAATGTAATTTATCGGGAATGATAGGTATCTTTTTAAAAATGTAGGCGAAAGCAGATCGTAGGAATAATTGTAGATACCATCTTCATCTTTAAAGATAAGCCTTTAAATCTGCTTGTGACGTTGTTCTTCTGTTTAATAATTGCATTATACGTAGTAACACGTGGAATTTTGTTAACCGCTCTGGCAACTTTGACCCTTTCTTTAGATGATCATAGCTGGCGTATTTTGAGTTGTATGGATAATAACACTGTACAACAAGTATCACAGATACATTCAATGTAGCTTTTTAAATTTTTATCGCTAATTGCATTTCCCTAAGTTTTATTCTTTTTTCCCAGCATCTGACTTCGTGCTATATCTTAGAAAATTTGCATACTTAAGCAGTGCTAAAAGTATGCAAAAAATAAAGAAAATGGCCATTTAATGATGGTTCAAAGAGTAGATGATGCTGAAACTTGCGAGATTTTAACGTAGTATATTCCACACAGATCATAGCATACTGCAAGGGAGACTTGGATGGAATTAATTCCCATATGAATCAAAACGTGCTTATAGTCTTCATCCAAATTTGACTATCCAACATCATAATAGGAATGCATTTAGTGAATGGAATATAAAAAGATCAGACGGCGCTTACGAATTTTCCCTATTTTTTAAGTTGTCCCGCATTTTCAATTCGTAAGATGAATTTTATGATAAAGATATGCATTGGTCAAACTGGCGGTAAATAAGGGCAGATAGAAGTAAAATCCGATTGACATGCATACGATAAAACTTGTTTTGTTGTTCTTACGTTACATTCAAAAAATAATCAAAGTATGAATCAGAAAAACTATCATCTAAAAGTTCTTTATCCACCAAGAGCAGCTAGTTACTTCTCATACGGTACTTATAGTGAAATGCATTCGGAGTGTAGGAATAAGAAAGGGTAAAGCATGTATTTTTTTCATAGAAGCAAGATATGCAATTATTTCCCAATAAAATGGAATTCCCTACATCGAATGAATCAATTTCCAGTTCCTTCTTGCCAAAACAAGGACTATACACGAAGTCGCATCGCCAAGCAGGAATCAAAAAATCACAGGAGCAATTCCGTTGAGGGTAGTGTGCAGCCGAGCATATTTCCTCGCCGCTTATCTCAGGTTAGTTAGCGTCACTGCTCTCTTGCACAAGGGAAAATATTGCAAGCCATAGGAACTACAACGAAGATGCATCCACTTTTCTATGAAATTTCAAAATGACAAATTAATCAAGTGTTATTCGTAGCTAATTTTTGCTAGAATGTATTTGCACTGCTATCATAGAGAAAATGGAGATTTCTCCAAAATGTTTCTTTTTGGATTACATGACATTTTTATCTCTTATGTGTGAAAAAAGAACTAAATATATTTTTCGAAATTTTTTTTTTACAAAAAGGACAGCAAAAATTATAGAGGGAAAACGTATTTTCTAATGGAAACCTCGTGCTTACTTTGTAGAAAGAGAGCATTCCTGATGCTCTCTGCAGCAGCTCTTTTATTTCTCCTATTTTGTACAATCTATACTAATGGAGTATCACTCGAAAGTAAGGTTTGCATGAATTGTGCAACATTTTTTCATACGATGAGCAGTGTAGCACAAACTAACTTTGCTTTTTTCATGTACATGTTACGTACATAAACTTCATTTTTTCTTAAGTTGCCGATGAATTTGTAATGTATCTAATGCTATGCTATCTCTTTAATATAGGTAAGGTTCAGTTGAAAAGGGAAATTGAATCTTTCAAAACTGGCCAAACTAAATCGAAAAAGTTGAATGCCCCAACGCCAAACCTGACAGTGAGATCCACAGCTTCTCAATCAAACAGTTACAGCTACCCAATCGTAGTTTCGTCAAATTCTCAAATTGAAAGGGGCATTGAGCTGTCATTAACACAAAAATACGGTGGCAAGTATCATGGAGTAGATGAAACTGAAAAAGATAGGAAAGACAAAAAACAAGAAAAATCAGAAGCCAGGGCAGTTGAAAAACCAGATTTCAAAGCAAATGAAAAGCCAGATTCCGAGACAGAGGAAACTTCAGATTCAAACCAAAAGGCTAAGTCAGACATAAGTGAAAATACTAAGCCAGCAGCTGTAGAAAAAAAATATTTACATTCGAAAGTGGACAAAAATCCGCATTTGAAAGAGAATGAAACTTATAATAAGGTAGAAGGAAGGCCAGATTTCGGGGACGTCGAAGCAAAGTTGGACAAAAAGAGCAAGGTAGGGGAAGAATTAGCAAACTATGAAAATCCATCCTCACACCGAAGACACCATATTGACCATGAAAAAGATCAGAAAGGTGACAAAGAAGATCAAACACTATCAAAAGTAAGTTTTCCTTATGTTGAATATTCGTTTTAAAGTACACAATTGAATGCAAAAATTGAAAAATGTAACTCCTAGCAGTGACTACGGTTTCACTTAAGTCGATAGTGATGTATTTATTGTATTTTCATCTTTTGTGAAAGTATAAGCCTCCTGTGTCCGAAAAGGATAAATTTTTGAACAATGAAGAGAAAAAGCTTGCAAAATTCGAGGAACAAACAGTTCAATTGTTACATGGATTAAAAACACAACGAAAATTAAAAAGGGTATGTGCTCACGTAATATTACAAATTTTTTCTTCTTCTCGTTCATTGTCAAACAAACAAATTTATTTAAAGTATGGCCACTTAGGATATGTATTTCATATCATTTTTATCTAAGTAACATGCTTTACATCTTTCATTGAAATTGTTTCTTTTCATGTTTTTGTTGCAATAGCGCGAATTGCGATTGCTGCAACGCCAAGCAGCACAATTAAAACTTCTCGAAGGGTATAACAGATTAGTGCAATCGGCCTATGAGGCATTTCGGGAAAAAATATTAGCAGTCGGTTGATTTATGACTCCATTATCTTTTATTTATAGCATCAGATATATATCGTTATGCTAGGATGCTATATCCTGGGGCATGGCTTTTATCCACGTATATAAATTTTTGCACATTAGATAATTGAGGGTGCGAACAAGATGCAGCAATCTGCAATGCATATTAGCGACATTCTTCACGATAATTCAGGTATGCTGCGTGCAATATTTCAGACATGCACTGTGGAATTTGTTCAAACAATTGCTAATCGCCTGTATAACCAAGTATTATCTTTCTTGTTGCAGAACTCTACCATATAAGAGAAGAAGAAAAGCCAAGCGTGCAATCTCCGGTTCGTTCAGCCTAATTCTTAACTGAGAAAAGTGAATCTTCCTTTATATCAAGAAATTTCGCTTTTCTTAAATTTGTTGCACTATCCTCAAGGCAGTCAATATAATAAGCTCTAATGTTGACGAATTTAGGTTCCACTCTTTAGAAACTGCTCAACTTTAATTACTCCTCTGCCGTAAAACTATTTTGAAAATTAGAATATTTGATAAAAGTTCATTCTAAAAAGATTTTGTCAATACTGACTATGTACATGAATAACTCCATGTTATTTTAGATTGCATTGCTTATTTTTGCCAGCAAAAAATCATGCTGAATTCTCAGAATGCCGCACCATTAAGCGGTAAGTTTTGGTAGACATTTCCAATTTGGAACATTCTCATTTTGGTTGCGAATAAAAAATTTATTTTTGCTCATAAGTCAATTGTTATAATTTTGTTTTTTTGTATTTTGTTTAGATGGAATGGCGGAATGCCCGGAAGGTTAGTCAAATTTGTACAAATTATTATCATTCATATACGGTTACTAAATAAGTCTGTAGTTTCAGATTCCTCATTTATCTTTTGCATAATGCCCTCTACTTAGATTGTTCTTCAAAACATTGTGATAACACTTTGTCAATGGCCACTCAATGCTACGTAAGACCTGCATTTTGGATTAAGATTTTGTTCATAATAATCGTTGATCAATTTAAACAAAAAGTGTCAACAAATGTTTTTTCAAATTAATGAGCAATAATACTATGCTGTTGCATAAAGAAAATTGTCTTGTTCTAAAAAATTTTAAATTTCAACTTTGAAAAATAATTTTAGTCTAGTTTTATTTGCATATTAATATGAAATTTATTGAAATATGCAGTTAATAAAATTTACTAGTGTATTTTGATGCATCCATTCATTACAATTTCATGTAGATTTTTGAAGATACAAGCGAGGCAAATGGAAATAAAATATGTGCCGCGTACACCAAAAGCGATATAGCACTTTGTCCAAAGGTCAATGAAAATTAAATTTCTACAAATTTTTCTGAAAAGCATCAAGCAGTTATCATTGACTTAATCAACATGAATTCCAATTCAAAAATTGCAGGGCTACATGCGATGTGCAATGGGTATTCCAGTGAGAGGGCTGAATTATTCGATTGTAACATCTGTAAGCTGCGATTAGCAAATGAAAAATCTAGTTTAATTCAAACTTTACATTAGAAAAGTAAGATATGTATTTTTTCCTGTCAGAAGAATAACCCAGCACCATTCGTACAGATGATAGCAATAAAAGTAAGCAATTTTCTATAAATAAATCTTTTATTGAAAACAAAACCTTTTTACGTTTGCTAGATTCTTGCAATTTACACAGTTTTTATAGTGTACTGCAACTAAATAATGCTTCTAGAAATATTCTCTTGTAAACTCTTGTTTAGGGGGAAAATTTTCATCGCTGCATGCAACTACTTGTTGTACAACCCGATTCAGACTGCAGGTAATTAGTAATGATATTGCAAAAATTATGCCTTGAATTGCAGTATAAAAAACATGAATAAAATATTTTTTTCTTGTTGAAACAATGGTAGTTCTCAGCACATCAAAGATGCAGTGAAGCAATCGGATTCTATATTGCGCACTCAGTCGCTGATTCATCCAAAGATCATCACAGATTTTGCAATTTTTGATGGGATTCATGTAAGTAGCATACAGCATTTTTTTTATTATTTCTGAATACATGCGTTAAAGAAGTTATCATGTACGCACTGCTCCCATAAATCATCAAACTTTTGCACTAGCCCTAAAGCAAGACAGAAAATATTGTACCAACAAAAGCATTAAGTAACTATAACGTCTTATACATCTTGCTTTTTTTATACTTTTTCAAGTAGAAGAAGTATCACGCAATTTTGAGAAAATACTTTATGGAAACAACATTCCTATACTATGAAGTGTTATTATTTGTATACTGCAAACCTCAGATTGAAGAAGAAGGAAAGTACAAATTATGTCTTATGCAATTTCGATACCAACCCGGTTATAAAAATGATGGAACTATTCAGGTTCTTGGTTCTGATGAGATCGGGCATTTAAATGTAATTGAATCAGTTTGAGAATCCGCTGTCTTAACCAAAGATTTGGCAAACTATTTCTACATGAAAGCAAAATTAAACAGACAGATAACGGACCACTTTGTTGTAAGTAAAGATATGCGCATATGTATCAAATAGAAACAAAGAAAATAAGCGTCTACCTACTCAAGATTACTGAGCTGCGTCGCCTGGCTATCTTTATTCTAACGTTTTCAGATTGTTCAATTCTGCCTTTTTGGTAAAATTTTTTCATATTTTAGACAACTAGGGCAGCACAATGCGGTTAACTCCATGTAGTGTGATATTTATCAAGAGACAAATTTTACTTAAACATGAAATTAACATTTATTCTCGTCAAAAAATTGAATAAGATCAACCTTGCTGTATCAAGTAAGCGTGAGATTCCAAAAGCAATAAAAACTGCTCCAGGCTGAAAGATTGCTGGCTAGTGAGAATGATATGACACAAAAATTAGTTAAGCATGGTCAGAAAACATTTCCTTTTTTATTTTATTGTTGTTCATCACCACCCAAAGAATTTACGAAAAAGCGCTGCACACTTAATAATATAGAGTGGCTACACAAATTATATTGAAGTGATATATTTTGTTAAGTTTTTTTAAATAATTAGGCAGTTTCTGAATCGAATAAACATAGATTTGCAAATTTGAGCAAAAGGGCAGCAAAATAAATTTATCAAATCTCTCGAGATGCTTGTAACGATGACTAGAATTTGGATAAAACAGAATGCTTGGACATATTAAACGTGGAGCGGAAAATCGGAAAAAAATAAGCTATTCTTAGTATTTTAATTATTATTTTATATTGTTATTATTGTTTATTCATTATTAAAATGATCCTTTTACCACGTAGTTATCTCTCTTACATTAAGTAAGCCAACAATCCGCAGTTCCCCTGTTTTCCCCCCAAGGGTATCGCAGTGCATATAAAGCGATGTAACAACATTGAGAGTCACAATATCGAATAACCGAGATAATGGGACAGTTTACGCGATGCTCCCCGCAACTAAGATGCACTTATTTCTACACCGTTGAGGAGAGGGAGTAGTAGTATTAACGTAGGGAGAGGTATATATTTTTTTAGGTTCTTTTTGTTGTAAGCAGATGCATGAAGGAGTGAATACTTTATTTTCCTATTCTCTTACTTAGTTCCGCAAATAGTAATTTTTAGCGTAGAATAAGTTTATGTTTCATTGTATGAATTAGAAAAATACCCTCCTTACGAAATTAGGAGAATCAACCTATTTCATACCCTACTGCATAAAAGAACTATTTCAGCCGGAGTCTTTAGTATACGACTGGCAGAGTGTGACTAATTCTCGTTAGAACAACTCACAGAAAACACCACGTTCACACATGCTGCATATAAATTCTTTCATTTGCTGGTTTTAAAGCTGAGTCTAATATAGCAATGGAATTGTCTTTCTGTAACAGTAAAATTAATAGACTACTTGCTACATTACTGATAATGCTGTAACTTTGGATGCTTCACTGCCGTAACGGGCAGATATATTCCTTTCAACCTCTTCGTAGATTGTGGACCGCACCCGGAGTTACACAGCTGCACAGGGACGAGAGATGGTTTTAAACTTTGTTTGTTCATGCAATAAGTGTAATTCTAGTATTATTTTATATTTCAATGATAATAGTTGGACAGGGTTAAGCCTACATGATACTGTGTAATACTTAGTATAACGATTCTTAAATGCTGTCAGCTCAAATCGTAATTCATAAATTACTTACTTTTGCTATCTCCACAGTTCATGTTTGATTCACTTAATCATCGATGCCTGAAATGAGAGCGCGATATTTTTTGTTATGAGTAGCTGACGATCTTGTCTAGCAATGTGATTTCCCTTCCTTTTCTTTCATTCATGCTGCACTCTCCATATTTATCCAATCATCTAAAAGCAATTAGTATTGCCACTACGGCTTTAACTACCCCTTGCATTTTCAGATTACAAGAAAAAAATTGCGTTCAGCTATCTCACCTTTAAGTACTTCATATCTTTTTCTATAACGCTATGGAATGCAGTAATACAAGCACGGGATGGAATTGATAGCTATTTGATTAGGACACTGGCATTTGATGCTTTAACCTGTATCATAATATGATTCATAAAATACTTTCTAGTGCTTCTAATTCCCTCCTTAATCATCGTTACCTATATTACTATTTTCATTTATTCGAATTTCTTCATCCCTTTCAGCAATCTCATTCGTTTCGAATTCAATACAAGTATTTCCACTTCGCATCCTTTCTGTTTTCATTCTTCATTGTTACATAGCTTTAATTAAGCTGTTATTCAGTCTTTTTAACCTAATTAGATTGTTTATCAACATAAGGAATAATAACAAGATCTTGAACTGCGCTGTTCCATAAAACGCTGAACATATAACCTATAAACTTCCATCGGGCTGCAGCAACAAGCGCACAGTAAGTTGAGTTATCACCTATCCAAGCACTGGCAAAAAGTTTGTATCGCAACATAGATATCATTTCTGCTATAATAAATGAGATATTTCTATTTTTGAATATTCAGGAACATTCAGTAGCTAACTTAAGCTAATGACAAGTGGGTGGGTCTACTTGGAATATTTTAGAAAACAAGTGTCACATGCTATAAATCACATAAAACATAGATTTTATTTCCTGCTGCTGTTCAATCGCTTTCTTCTAAAAAACTCATTGGAATAACGTATTGCCACTGTTTAAACTCTTCTGTTAAGGCTCAGTTTATTGTTGGAAAGCAACAGAGAGATAAACGATTCGGCTCGCCGCAAGATTGATAAGGTGTATATTTTCGAAAATATACGCACTCTATAGGAGAGCATTGATCTGAAAAGAGGACATTCTAATTAGGCACGTTATTACACTCTTCAAAAGCAAGTAACATTCTCGAGCTGAAAGTTGTTTGCAGGATCAAAATTTCATTTTGTGTGCGATTTATGGTTATTCATGTAACACGATGCATCAAACAAAATAAAAAGTTAAGGGCAATTTCCCTACCTGTTGAAATTGCAATGTTTTAAAGTGACTCCACAATACGATTTGTGTTGCCAAGGCACTTAAACAGAATTCTCCCTTCGCAAGGCAAGAGCGCTTATTTTTACGCAATCACGCAAGCATCATGATTACACTTAAATCTCAACGTAGAAAGCTCCATTTCTACCTCTGTTTTTTTCCTTTTCATAAAAAAATATTACAGTGAATTTGAAGGACAATATTGGCTAATAGAGATGTAGCAAGAGAATCGAATTGGCAGTGTAAAAGAGAAAAATTGTTTGCCATTGTTAACACCGTATTGAAAGTTAAATCTGTCGTAATTGACAAGGTCATTTAGCCAAGCAAGTGCCTACCATGCAACTTTCTCAATTCTGTATCTGCCTTCATTTTTGAGTTAAGTTGTGCCTTAATCATTTTGAATATTTTAATTTGAATTGAGCTCATTTTCTCAAAATTACTAAAACGAAGAAAATGAAACGTTTCATACATTAGGAAATGAAAAATGTACAAGTGTAGTACGTTATCCGACGTAGTCTAGCGGTTAGGATGCGTGGCTCTCACCCACGTGACCCGGGTTCGATTCCCGGCGTCGGAATTGTTTTTTTTTAAAATTAGAGCCGTCCAACTAAACGTAGCTCTACTCTACGTAAAATGAAATTTTCTCCAGCACATATCATACTAATATAGCCACCTGTGGGGATCGAACCCACGACCTTCGGTTTACAAGACCGACGCAATGCCGCTATGCTAAGGTGGCCTCTGTTTTATACTGTATTTGTATTGCAAGGATGCAACGTATCAAATATGGAGGATTCCCCTGATGTTACATCCGATCAGCGAGCAAATTTGCTCCGCAAATAGCTAGTGTGCGTAGCTGCGTTTATTGCTGTTTCAGGCTAGTACAAAACGTTTTTATCTGTTACAGAACGAGCTGATGAAGCTTGCAAATGCAAGCGTACTGCACTTATTTCTCATTACTATGAATGCTTTGAAGTCATAAATAAAATGGAAATCAAGAACGTTCTACTTAGGTGTATCAAATGCACCCTGAAATGTCAATATTACTGCTCGATTTCGCGAAAATACTCTTTATCGACAAGTGCGAACGTAGCTCAAGGCCTATCAATTAGTGACTTTGCAGTTAGATATGAGCATATTTGTAAAAGCGCGTGAGAATGGAAAAAAATCTTATAATTATTTGGGTAAATGAGCACAAAGCATTCTCTGGGATTCCTTATAGATTCGATTATCATCATACCTTTCTCACAAAACATCCTCATGCTTCTATTTTCACATTCTCTATCTTGCAACTACTAAGTGCGGTAAGGATACCGCTCACTGAGTTTTTTTTTTAATCTTTTAGCGCATTTCTTGTATTTTTAACAAACTTTACTGCGATACTCTCTTCCGTAGCCCAGGACTTATTGTAACTTTTACTCTCATTTGCAAAATACCACCTCTTTAAAAAAGGTATCGTGACCATTGCGAACTTACATCAACTTCTTTTAAGATCCGTTTTAAAATCATTTAATAAATCGAAATATAACCCTTCGAGCAAAGGGAATTTTGTGCCATGGCAAACCGGCAACATTTTAAACTAGGGTATTCATATGCCATTCTTGCTTCTGCGCACTACTACAGAATTGAAGTTATGCTTGATGATCTTGCAGTCACCACCCGTTTTTCAATCCCAATTAATATTTCATTTTTGATCCATGCATACGCGCATCCAGCACGTTCGTTCTCACCTGCAGCGTAAATTATTTTTACCGTTATGGGTTTCAATGTTACACTCAACTATTATCGCGTTCCCACATTTGATTTTATAAAGGGCAACTTCTCGAGAAAATATGAAAAACTTAAGAGTTCCGCGTAATAAATATAAAATGATGTGCTTGGTTGTGTATCAGGCCATGGTAGCAGAAAAACTACATCGATTTAGCCAAAATACAGGCATGCAGAGTATCACATTATGCTGGAAAAGAACTAAATAAGCGATAGTACATTAAATCTATCGGAATATTCAATATTAGCTAGCCGATTATGTGTATTATTTTGCGGGCAGATAAAAATATGAAAAAAACCGTTGTGTTTGAGGTCTACTTCGAAGGCTGATAGTATCAACACAATGCTCCCTTCTTAAATGATCCGATTTTAAATGAAGATCAATGACTAAAGGTCAAAAGTATAACTGAAGGACTACTTTACTTGCGCTGAAGCAGAATGGCAGTATTAATGAAGCAATGATTCATTGCTACAAAGCTTTATGAATTTTCCATAATCGTAGATGGATCTTACTTGTGTATATCGTCTCTTAAAAGTGCAAAATAAATTTCATCTTAGGCTTGCTAATATGCCATACTACTGTGGAACATACACGACAGTAGCTTTTCATTTTCTCCTTGGCTCGCGAGAGAAGGCTACGAACAACGCTAGCAACGTCGATATTATTTTCAGCGAATACAAAGATGTTGTAAGTAAACAAACCGAACGCTTACCACAGGTGCTGCGTGATGTCGCATTGATAATGTCAACGCCACTTTCGCAAAACTGAACAAAAGGGGGAAAATAATGTAAGGTGGAATTCATTACAAGCAAGCGGTAGGGAATATGCTTCATTTTTAATTTTGTACTATAATCAGGTAGTCATTTTCAATCTAATACTTGTAATTGTGCTTCCCAGGCAATTTTTGAAATTGCAGAGAGTATGTATACTGCCATGCTTGCGTATGTATCACTGTACAGACACGTCTTTATTTTGTTCAACGAAAACATACTTGTTTATAATTTCCTTGTGGAGAATGATGGGGTGCCCTATTTGTAAAATTCTTTCTCTTTTGTCACTTCATACAACGACGTACTAATTATTTTTTTATGATTTTTTTGTGTAATGAGATATATCATCCATGACGTGCCGAGGCAACAGTACGTTTTGCGTCCAGCTATGCATGTTTGTGGGTTACGCGCCACGTAACCACTTTTGTTTGCAGTCTACGCTTTGTACCAATACGATTAGATTGCTGAAATACTATAGTGCCCCTAGAACTTAGAATAAAGAGGAGAGAGAATCCAGCATTATGTTTAAAGTTTGAAGCAGTCGTATACTGTACTAGGTAATGCTTCGCGCGTACGTCCAACCCCGAGCGATGACGCAGTATACTATATTAATTTTTCCTTCAACTGCACATATGGATATCACAAAAAAACACAGCATTACATAAACAATGTTTTCCCATACAACAAGGGACTAAAAACATAATTATTTCTCTGTAAGGCACGTCCCAATATACTACAATTCATTGAGTTGAAAAATATTTTGAAAAGGAATGATGTCGTTATAAATATATAGGTACGAATACTTTTTCCAGGTTCTTTAAATTATTCTGAAAAAAATCCAGCAATTGTTCTGTCATTTCCAGTTGTTTCATTCCATGTTGGAGCTTAGTTTTAGTATTTTTTGTATGGCTCTTTAGATTGTCCAGTATTGTAAACAATATTGCCTTTAATTTTGTTTCGTAACATTTATTCTTTGTTGTAGTAGCCTTTGTTCCGCCTAATTGGATCAACTTTTTTCAAACCTATTTCTTTTTTGTCCACACTTGCTGCAACAGTATATTTGTGTATGCTATTATACGTTTGAATGCTAGGCTATGAATTATATGTTTGGTAATTTTTTCGCACTTAGTAGCAAAATCAAGGAGTGTGTGCAACAACGTCATGACGTACATGTAAAGCGTGCTTCACTGCAGGCTTTCCAACCTTTCCTATACCATGTATGTTATTAATACGTTTTTTGTGAATGTACGGTAATTAAAGTTTCTTTAATTTTATGGAAAAACTTACGAATTATATCAAATTTTAAAAAATGCTTGCCTTACGGTTTACTATTAATAGCTTACCCTATAAGTGGAAAATCGATTATCATTTCCCAGGTATAATTCAAAGAAATATAGTACGTGCGACCTATAAATAAATTATTCTAACACTCGTTTGAAATACGTTGGTTCTGTCCAAAAGAAGATCTACAGTTTTCGCACTAATACATTCACTGTAACCGAGGTAAGAAAATAGAATGCCTTTATCAAAAAATTTGCACATTACAAGGCAAATTTCAGATGTGTTGAAATTGATAATATGCATAAAGCACAAAATTATTTTTAGCAAAATTTGTAAATATTGAGGCTTGGATTATAATGTATGCATTTTAGTTAAGTCAATGTAAAGATTTTTCCTGTAGTTATTGTTTTTATGATTTTCTTCAAAAGTGCTGTAGCAGCACACAATTGTACTTTTATGCCTTTCACTTTGATAGTTAAACAAAATTGAAGTGGATGAATGTTTTAAAAACTGTAACCGCACTTCCATAGTAAAGAAATTGCAGACAAGTCATTTTATTTAGGTAATCGTAATTGCAATACAATTGCGTCAATTAGATTAATAATGTTAGCCGCAAAGTTTTTTACTTTTGTACATGACAGAAAATGATAAAAATTGGTGCTTGTAGCATTCCTACTAGAAATACTTATAAATAAATATTCATACCTTACATAAGAAGTAATTTGTTTTTGCATACGTTCTGTGCAATTTACAGCTCTATTTTTATGAAGATTCTGGTAACTTATAATAATCCATTTTCCTCTCCCAAGATAAGCTGAGAAAAAAAGATAAAAATGCTACAATAATTTTACAATTTTATTCAATTAACTAAAAGTTTTGCTTATGACTATTTTGAAGATTTAAGGATAGTTTTGTGATACTTTATACAATTTCGCTAAGCATGGTTTGATGAGTTGCCAAAATTTTATACACACCTAAAAGCGAATTTAGTAAAGCAGGTTTATAGCTAAGAGATTGTTTACCCTTTTTATTAACTAGATTCATAAATTTTAATAGTGAGTATAGCCTGGAGTGTAGTATGCACAGTGTTTGGTAAGAATAGAACAACGTAGTATCGTACAATCAAGTTACGTAGTATCAGACAAATCCTGATTACGCAATGATTAGCCCTACAATGGCTACGGCTGAATTGAATATAACGGCGAAAAAAAATCTTCCGTATTGGCAAGTGGACAAAGAAAAAGCAATTCATCTTCAGGAAATACAAACTGCTATGACAACAAAATGGTAATATTTTACGTCTATGAATTTGGACTTGCAGATAAGCCCAGCAAGATTCTAGTAAACTCTGCATTGCAATAATCATGGTGGACAGTATGAACCTAGCTATACTTCAACCGAATCTTGTAGCCATACTTAAGCACAATCTACTGCACGACTTTTTTTTCAGCGTGAAGCAACTAACTGGAAGTTGCAAGTCATTAAATTGTCTCAACTATCACAATGACTATCAGAAAAGTTAGAAATAAAACAAAGGAAAAGCAGGTTTTTACATGTTGTAAAGAACGAAATTAATAACAAAAATTATGTTGTCTATGTACTTGCCAGGGCGTGCTCCAATTGATGACAGCGGCAAATTGAAATATTGGGATATGCCTTGCAAGTTCATATATCAATTTGACAAGTGTCCCGATAGTGAGAACTGTGCTTTCGCTCACACTAAAGAAGAAATATTCTTTCATCCTGCGCGCTTTATGGCAAAGCTACAATCAGCCGAGGAAGAAGTTTTTATGTCTTCTTGTTTAGCAAAAAACAAAGCAGAACTACGCCATTGGGCTCAAGTATGGCGCCATTGTTGAGTGTGCTTATTTTTCGAGAGGAGTTTTAAGAATGATTTAAAATGTGCATATCTGCAAATTTGTTTTTTTCATACGCAAAAGCTTTTAAGTGTTTCTATTATTAGGAAACTTATGGTTTTAAGAATTCTCCATTTCAAACCCACGATGAATTACAAGCAGCAGCAATTTTTCATTCTGATGGGACTTTAAACCTGAGCTTCTACAAATTATATCCTTGTAATAACAAAACTTATTTGCATGAGAGGAAGACTTGCCCATACTATCACAGCAATCGGGACAAGCGGAGGTATAGATAATGATTCCCATGACTTCTGCAACTACGGAATCAAATGAATTACAGCAGTACAATAAAAGATTTCGTTTTTAATGCTTGTATTTAACTAGGAACTCAACAAGCAGTAAAGCTGAACAATGTGAGAATCATTTTGACTTAGATGAATGCACTCTGAAGTGCCCACGCGGAGATGAGTATGACAACTTGTTTACATTGCATTACAACCGTTCATAACACCATTAAACGCCATCTGCCTTGTTTACATTGCATTACAACCGTTCATAACACCATTAAATGCCATCTGCCTTGTTTTCTGTGCATTGTCTATTCCGCTACAATTTTTTCAGCTGTAATAAATGCCACAACCGCCACGAGCTCTTGTATCACCCTGAAATTTACAAGCAACGATTTTGTTCCACCTATCAAAATAAAACGGTGAAACTAACCTTGTTTTCCACTTAGCCTGTGCAGTTTCGAACAATGCAAAACGATGATATTTAGCTACATCTTTTGTTAAAACTTGCAGATTATATGCCCTAGACATAATTTTTGTGCATTTGCACATTCAAGGGCAGAAATTCGATGTAATCTCCTATCGGAAGAAGAGGAAAATACTCCAACAGTAAAGAGATATAAAAGCAGCTATGTTTCTTTAAAAATGACTAATAAATGTTTTGTCTGTACTTTGTCAAAATACACTCTTATTTTTTCGCAACACTTGTTTGCTTTTACTTCATTTTTCAGAGTTCCATCTTTATGACCAAGTTTAAGACTATGTGGTGCCCTTATGGGGTACAACATGACTGGAATAGCTGCATGTACGCACATAATTTTCAAGATTGCCGACGTTCACCTTTGATAGGCTATGGGTCTGAACCATGCCCGCAATGGAGCAAAGAAATGCATTCTTCAGAGTATGAAAAACGATGTCACAATGGGTACGTCAAGTTATTATGATCTTGCTCCCCCAGCAAGACTTCATGAATAGCCATAAAATAGTTTTGCTCTCATCCAACACCAATAGTTTACCGATTGTTTCCATAAATTAGTGACTGCTACGTATATGCTCTCATTTTAGTAGTAAAAAAGCTTTTTGTTTATGATTTCTTACACTTTCTCCCTTCAATGCTGACTAGAACGAGATGCCCGTTCTCCCACGGGAGTAAAGAGCAGTTGTACCACCCCGCTTATTACAAGACGATGCCTTGCATGGATTATCGCTCCAAGTCAACATGCCCTAGAGGTTCAATGTGTGCGTTCTTCCATAACTCTGGTGAAAAGCGTACCCTAATCGCAATAACCCAGAGCTACGGAATGCAGCTTCCACAGGAGAATATGGAACATTTGCAAAGTGATATTTTACATCCCCCGTTGTTTAATCTTGATGAATTTGAAGCGTTTGGAAAGTTAGTCAGGTCAGAAGTGTACGCTTAAACATCAAACACAAGGACGGCGTCTAAAGTGGCTTTATTCCACAAAAAAGCTTTCCACAAAAGCTTTTGCCGTAGCTGCTTTACTTTTTCTCGTTGTTATTCTTATTGTTCGATATAATTCAATAACCAAAAAAGATGAACGTCATCACCCTGATTAAAATTGTCAATTAGATCAATGAGCTTGCTGCCACTAGTAGACTTGAGCAAGTCAATAAGGCATTTTCCCTAATAAATTGGTTACCGAAAACTACACTGAATTCACTTAGCTATATATTATAAGTGTTATCAATTTGTTATATTCCCATGCTATAGAAAAACCCAAGTTAACTTGCGCGCCGTAAATTACGAAGCCATGACGAATGAATTGCTAATTAAACAGCAAACTACCACGCCTATAGAAAAAGGTTATAGTTGTTTACAACGGGAAGAGGAGCTGCCAACTGCTCAAAGCTCTTTCGAAGAAAACACTCACGTGAATGAAGCTATGAAATCTCACATTTCTGCGCTAGATAATTCTACGCTACAAGATGGAAACTTACACAAAATGACATTGGAAATTCCAAATTCTCAGATGCTTCATATGTCCAGTACACCCAGTTCTACTGCCATGAATAACCTTTGCACATGCTCTGAGATGCTGTCCCCGGATGCCCGTTTTGACAATTACCAAAGTTTTGAGAAGCACAGCAAAAATATAGTTACGAATAATGAAACGAGCAACGAAGAATTAGAAAAATCTTCAGGTTTATCCGACTCAGAAAGACCAGATTGGCATGAAGACAACGCTTTAATTCCTGCCACTCCATCTATAGCAGGATCTTTCTTGACCCTTTTCGAAACTTGCAGTAGCGACTATGATTGCTCTGCAAGTGATGATTCAGGTAAACATAGGCTATGGCTGATCATTACTCTTTTTTGTTGATGAAATTCAGTAACGTGCGCATTTCATTAAATCTTTTAACTGAACGCTGTTCTCCCATTGCGGGAAAAAGTTTTAAGTTGCCTGTGCTTTCCCATCTTATGTAATTGCTCATAGCAATCATTTCTAAAGTCTATATTCCTATCGAAATTTTTCTTGGAATTACTTCGACTACTTTATGTCCTTTTAATCATTAGAAGCTCAGAGTAAAGACTTGCTTCGAGAAGAATTTGTGCCAATGGCAGGAATACATTTTAATAAAATGTTTGATATGAAATCTTTACGAATTTGTGCCTCAACCGAAAATTTTAACAATTACTCTTCGGGTTAGAGATATGCATTACTATTTATTTCCACCCGGTATTATTAATTGTGGTTTACATAAATTTGAACACTTTTTTTAGTAAATCAATTGACATTGTAATGAATTATCTCAGAAAACACAAAACAAAACGGAGAGCGAGCCTTAAACTTTAACAGCAACCATTGGAATGAACCAAGGGATTCCTTTTTTCAATCAGACAATACCTTCTTTCCATGCTCTGCGTGGACAGGTCCCAAAGAGCATGCTTTAATTTTAGGATTGCGCTAAAATAGAAATGCTGCACCACTTTTTCTAATTGGCTAATTTAAACGCTTGATTTATTAACAGGTTATGGCTTATCTTGCAGCCAACAAGACCAATGGGGAAAAGCTTATTTCCAATCAAATAAACAAATAGAATCGAGCACAGTTAGTCTCATTTTTCTCAATAAAATTATATTTCTTAACAATTATCAATTGAATGTATTTGGCAGGAACAAATGTAACTAAGCAGCAACTACACTTGCTAAAAGTGCAGATTCAATTTTTAAACTAGAATGCCTTTGGTTTAAAATGAAACGGATAAAATAATTTTGGGATATTTTTTATTCTGTATTAACTTTGGCAGGAACAAATATGCTACAAGCACCGCTCATTTTCAGATGATATTTTATCCTATCTGCAAAATGCCGAGACATCAGCCGCAGAGCAAAGCAATTCCGATAACGAAGCTTTGTTCTCTTCTTCATCAAGTGTCAGAAGCGAACAGATACACCCTTCGCACATCTTACATAAAAAGCTGTCTGATTTACCAAATATTCTTTGCATTTCAGGAGGCTCACTTTTCAATGCGTTTGCTCTGCTTTCTGATTTGGTCAATTTTGGGAACTTAGATAAACTGATTGTATTTCTTGACGAAGATATTCCGGGACAACACACATTACTTCACTGGAACACAATGGCAGAATGCTGTAGAACCAGCTTGGCTCCTTATTTTCTTGAGAATTACACGCTTTTTTTTCAAGCAAGCAAGGTCTAAAATATTTCTGTGTTTTTAGTTAATTAACAGATTAAATATTTTTGTTAGTTTTTACTCTGAAAAAAGCAACACTTCGCCAAAATATTTGTAGTAACTCCCAATATTTCTATACCTCGAAGATGTTTATAAAATCAATTGTCCATATTAAATAAAACACTTTTATTAGTATAGTATTTTATTGAGCTACATAAAAACTCGCAAAATTCAGTTATGTCATTGTCTGCGCAGATAGGATACTCACTATTTTGGAATAGCACTAAAACAATATGGATAGCTGGTTTAGCTAGTAAACAAAAAGTCCTGACCGATCTTTTGAAAATATCAAGGGTTGCGCAGCCAGTTTATGTGGTGAGAAATTATTACATTATGAAAAAATTATAAGAAGCTTATGCTTTATTGCAAATACAATTAGTTATTCACTGATGTTGTTTTAACCTCTTTCCTATAACGTGAGAATGTAAATTTCCATTTCCATCTTAATATCAGGTCTACATTAGTGCGTCCATTGATTGCGTGGACCTACACTGCTTGAATGAGGTAAACAAAGGAGTATAAAGTATTTATTTGCTCTAATGCTTATCGCCAGAAAGTGGAATTTCGAAAAAATAATAGCATAGTCATGCCCTTAAGAATGTGCTTTCACTTGTATTCGTTAAGTAGCTTATTAATTCAGTAAAAATCAACATTGTGAAAAAAATATCCAAGTCACTTTTATAATTGTAGGAGTTGGGTGGTAGGAATAATCTTCTTCCTATTTGGACAATAGGGAGAAACCATAGCCTAGTACAGAATATAATGATTCGAATTGGCAAGGGGGAATGCGAGCTTACTGAATCTGAAACAACGAATGTAACCATAGAGTAAGCCATAATCACTATAATAAAATTCCATGCAATCCTATAATCATGAAGATTAAATTGCATCGCATTGATCAACATTAAAAAGACAACTCGAAGTATTTTCAAGTTGGCCTCTATTCATTATGGTATAACTGTATAATTTGATAGTAAAATTGAGAAATTCTGCCTGTTACCTGACGTTGTACTTCCTTTGTCGCAACAGGCAATTACCGTATTGGCAACAGACATTAAAATCTTTTGGCAAAGGGAACGATACAATGCTGAGTGAAAATTCGTTAGTTACAAAAGATCCTACTTGCGAACTTCCAAGCAATTCAGCAGCGTGTGCCACAATGTGGTGCTTACTTCTAGGTCATCTGGAGAGTATTCCAAGGCAATGGGTTAATGAGTTTGCGGGCAAATTCGAATTTCTTCATTCTGTAGATATTTCTAAGCAGTCAACTTCTGCAGCTCGAATACTTAATTTTCCACCCTATGAGAAATTTTGTGAAAACTATTCTGATGCACTTTTAGCAACGGACTCCTATATAAACATAGAGCCATCAATCGGAACAGAGGGAATGAAAATTGCTAGCCTGTCCCTCTCCTCGAAAACAAAACGGTGTGAAAAGATTAATGAAAACCAGACAGAATGTAACATGTGGGACAAATTTTGCAGCTCAGCTAGTGACTTAGAACCCCTTGTATCAAGTGAATGCAAACTAATAGAAGAATTAATTGGGACTGTACAAAGGCTTGAAAAAGGAACGAGCAATAGTTCCCAAGAAAAGATTTGCAATCGCAGACGAATCATATTCCTACAAAACAAAGCCTGACTTCAATCCAAGCTAAGGTTTCCATACAGTAGTAATACAGTTATCCGCACTGTGTGCAGCTACAATTGAACATCAAATTGTTTCAAATAATGTGACGCCTACAGCACGTAGAAAAAGGCAATTAGAACTTTTTGGTGTACAATGAACACAAGGTATACAGAAAGATCCATTGCTCTAAGCATTTTTACTCGTGAGTATTATTTAATGTGGTATTGAGAAGCTTTTAAAACCCGACACTAAAAAGAATTATATATTTTTTATACACAGTGCTTCTGCGATTAACTTATCAAATTCGTGTGTACTCAATTCGATGAAATAGAAAACATATTTTTGTTAATTTTATCTGAAAGTATTAGTCAACAAGAAATATTGAAATGAAGTCATTGAGTACAAAAAAAAAGATTTGCGCAATCTACCTCAATCCCTATCTACAATCGTATTCAATGCAAAAAGAATTTAAAAAAAACAATTCATCAGGTTTACAGAAACCTATGGCAATTTCACGTAGAAAAGGAAATGAGATTTGACATTTGCAACAAATGCTGAAAGCATAATTATGAGGGGACTTACAGATATTAAGCGCCTAGACATACATCTCTCAACTAATATTAGAAGCATTTTCAGTACAGTCATACATAACAATGTAAGAATAAATGCAAGGGGACCTTAAAAACTAAGTTAGAGCATAGATGAACATATATGCAATTCTAATAGTTATTTCTCCTGTGGAAGAATTTTTAAGCATCTCTCCAGGAAAATATTAAAATATCAAGTCTCAAATTCCTTTGCAAAATTACATCGCATTGCAAAAAATACTACATGCTATCTTTTCTCTTCTCAGCTGTTATTCACAAAGTCGAAATAGGATAAACAAGGACACAGGTGCAATTTTGAAAAGCTTTCCCAAATTAAGCATTCAACAATACCATTTTATAACTACGCATGAACTAATAATATATTGAAGAAAAACTTATATGCACCTGACTTTGGGTTTGAATAACAAAAACATGTATAATAGCAGTGGTAACATTCACAGCAGAGATTATCAACAGAGAAAAAAGGACCAACCAACTCTCCCACCTTAGCACAACCAATTCAAGCCAGGATATATCGTTTCAATATTTTCATTTAAATCTTGATTCTTCCTTGCTATTTTTTTGCTACGAATAATTAAAAATAGCACTTAACTTTCTAAAAATCATCGGATCCTTAGAGCTCCAAAATAGAGGAAAACGCTAAATTTACACTTATGTGCTAGGGTTAGGATCTGTTTCATTAGAGGTTGAAACTTCCGTTATAATACCCTGCATTACAAAAATAAGAAAAGATAAAAAAATTATGAACGCCAATAACTACACTGGGATCAAATTAAATTTGCTTTGCACAGCCAAAAATTTTACTCACATTATCTGTAGGGTTGACAGGATTGATCTCCGCTTCACTCTTCCAGACAGGAGGGCTTCGCACAAAATTACCTTCAAACATATTGCAAAGTTGTATAAGTTATCTTGGAAGATTGTAACTGCTTGATGCATTAATAGCTTTGAAAATAAGATGCGAAAAATATTGTAAAATTCTGCATAGTGCTTCTAGTTCAAATAAACATGAAACATGGTATTTCTTACCTTCACCACCAGCCATGTCTTCATTACTAGCGTCTACATTTTCATCTTTTTTTGCTTCATCATTAAGCTCGGCTGAATTTTTTTTCTCACTGTCTTCTTCATGCGATGCATGCATTCCCACAAAAGATTTTATTTTCAAGAGTTTCATTGTCGAATTCTTCCACGCTAAATTTGCATTGAATATATAAAGAGAATTAAGAGGCTATATATATGTCCTTTTCAGAATATATTAACAAAATATTCCTGTATGAGGTGTCAAAAGAGAGGCAATCTTACTTGAAGCGGCATGACGATTGTCTATAACTGCTGATTCCTCTGGTGCGACTTCTGCTTTTGCACCCTTTTTAGCAACATGCATAGAAGGCATGTTTCCTATAAAGAAAAACGAGTGTGCATTTTAGAGCACAAATATACAAGTACTACTCTCGCCTATGCATGGTAAAAATTGCATGTATCAACACATTGAGATATGAAAATGCATAAAAATTAAAATCAAGCCCACTGTATATCTGAAACGGAAATTAGGTACATACTGGATCTCAAATTCTTAAAAAACGCTGATGACGCAGCCAGCGCTCCCTTTTTTTCAGCAGCATCGTCGGCTTTAGTTTCTTCCCCTGATGCGGCAGAGAAGAGAAAAGACGCAGCGCGTTCTGCATCACCATTAAAGCGTAACAACGTTTCGTCTATCTGCTTTAAAGGTATTTCAGTTGAATACATCTGAAAAGGCATACATACATAGAAAGGTTGAGAAACTTCTACTACGTTGCTACCCAGATATTTTAAATCCCTAGCTCCTCCATCTACACAGCTGGAAGTTTAACATGCAAAAATCAATACCAAAACAATGATAAAGGCGCCCTTTTGCATTTGTGGCACCAGAATGCTAAACTCTCCATTTGAAAAACAAATGGGAGCGCAACACACTCTACTCAACGGTAACACTCAGCGTTGTCAACGAAAATACCTAAAAGCTTAGTTGACCGCTCAATGTGGAACTACAGAAAGCAAACGAACTCACTATTTGAAGGTGCTGCAACTTGATAGCCAAGGGAGATGGAGCAAGGCGGATATGTTCATCATGGGTAGTTAAAGCCATGCGAGTACTTTTCCCTGTCGTCAGTGAGTCTGGCCCCGCGTACAGTGATGAAGAAGCTTTCAATGGAGAAGTTCCATTTTTCTCCAGGTCATTACTGAGATTCTCCTCACGAACCTTCTCTTCTACAGCGGATTGTGATCCCTCGACTTGCATTTTCAGTAATCGTCAGCGCACCAAGAACACAATAAGTGCAATGCTTCAAATAGCTTTGAGTAGCTTAAAGAATAACCCGAAAAATGAAAGCGGAAGCTATTTATTTAGAGAATTTGAAAAGGGCTTCTAACTGATGAGTAAAATTCAGTATAAATAGTGTGATTGACTGAAACCAAGCAAGCTTCACCAGCAAAATACACCGAAAGTTGTCCCATGGTGAGACCTTGTAGGGCGCTGCATAGTCAGCACGTTGGCATACCGATAGCCTTGTTTGTAATTACACGATTGTAGCATTCATTGGTTTGTTTCGCGCGCCAAAGTGCTGCTCCCCATTTGCACTTTGTAAAATAAAAATTCTCTTGAATGGCGCCATGTTTGTCGTTCCGTAGAAATACCAATTTGAAAAATCAGATTTTTTTTTTGAAAATACTGCTTTAGGAATATGAAGTAGTGACACAATTACCCTGAAAAGATATCTAGTCTAATAAAAGTCAAAGAACGATAAAATTGACTTTCTATAGTTCATGTGTAACAGTGGAATCACGATAGTGCGGCATATCTATGATAATAATTTTTTTCCCTCACAGAATTACCCTTTTTTCCTTTCTGCTACCACCTTTTAGTTAGTACGTAGTGAATCCCCCCAAACTAATTCAGCTTAACTTCCCACAATTTTTCCCATAATATTATAGTACATACGTGGCGACTACATCCAGCAACCGAAAAACCGTACTATTTGCTCGATGTATCCCGCATCGAGGATGCAATAAAAATTGTATATATTGAAGAAGGGGATGAAGTAGTAGTAACGACAGTTTTAGACTATTCTTTTTGTTCTTTTCTGATAAAGTAGATGAGTGGAGGAGTGAATGACTTTTCCCCAGTTTCCTACTTAGTCCCACAAACAGTAATTACTAGCGTAGAATAAGTTTCATGTTTCATTGTATGAATTGGCGGAAAAGCCCTCCTTACGAACTAAGTAGAAGTTACCTATTTAAATAGCCTACAATACGAAAGAGCCATAATCAGCAGAGGCCTACAAGATACGCCTGGCAGAACACGACGAATTCTATTTTTAACAACTCATGGAAAACACCACATTCACATCATGTTGCACCTTACAAAACCGACGAATGCAACTATAGTATTGCCACTAACATTAATAAAATAAATGGTATAAACAGAGTTAGAGAATAGTAAAGAAGAAAATTTGGCAGATCAGTCTATTAAATTGCTTCGGCGGCTGCTCGTAGCTCCCTAACTTTGCTCTTTCCCATAAGACAATTTTATGTGCTTTTCATTCATCAGTCGTATGAACCGGAGATTGCTACCCTATACCAGAATATCCTAATGCACCACAACAAGAATAGCCTAATGTATTATTACCAGAATATCCATTTTCCCTATAATCAGAATTTTCTTATGTTCTTACAAGGATGAGGTAACAAAAGACTATTATTGTAATTTTTTTAAGCAAATCTTTCATATCTTGTTAAGATTTTTTTAGGGTGTCAGTAGTGAGTTGCTGTAGCACCTCTTTTGCTTGCTTCTGTCATGAATGTGAGCATCCATTTTTTCATGTAGTTGTACAAATTGTTGAATTGCATTTTATCCTAAATAAATGGTACTAGAACAGATATAAAAAAGTAGCTTCCATTTTTTTCCTAATCATTTTCTAGCTACATCTGTGACTGAAATTCTATATATGCATATGACTTTCTACAATGCGTCATAAAATAGTTATGAAACACGAAGTTTAGTTAACTGATTTACAATTTTATCTCGTACTACTGTAAAAGAATATTAACGATCTATTAATCTTCTAAGTCTCTAGCATGTAAACGCTAGTTTCAACGTTGAAGCTTGCTCTATTGAATGGAAAGTTGATTATTAATGTTATTTGGCTTTTCTTATCTCTCTAGGGATTATCCTGTCGTAATATATTTGTTCCAACTAATTACTACTCTATAATAATAGTTTAGGTTTTGAAATAGAACTACTAATTAGACTTTCGGGTTAGAGAGCGTGAATATATATGCATATAATTATATTCCACTTGGTCTGCTCTTTTCCTTAATCGTTGTCTCTTTACCAAGAACAAACTAAGAACGAAAGCGCACGATTTAAAGCTTGTCAATCTTTTGGGTAGTCTTAGTAACTAAATCTCATAATTTAGAGACGTTGACTGTCCCGTTTAAACCCTCTGCTAGTCCTGTATAGATCCTCTTCGATAATATCTTTTTTCGCTCTTGTTATATTTGCGTAGTCAACCTATGGGTCTGACGTGCTCTCAATAATTCCCATCTCTCTCCCTGTTTCTGTCTTAATTAATAAGATGTGGCCTGACTTCTAGGATTCACAAGCTACTAATGCGCATCAGGTTTCTCAATCACAACAACAACATGTTTGGGGGAGTTCTCATCTCCTCTTCAGCGTTCAGTTCCCATTCGCGTTCACCTAAGTGTGCAATAGCATACATTATCTGTAACAATCCTATTACATGGCAGTTAATAAGGGATCAATTAATCCTACTACTCGAACTAGTAATACTTTTGTTGTAAGTATGTGCTGAGTGAATCTTATATCGACTTGTATTTTAATGCATGCAGATATAA
>JADAQX010000374.1:0-46957 GCA_015476325.1 Cardiosporidium cionae
GAGAGAGAGAGAGAGAGAGAAGAAATGAGAAGAATTTGAGAAGGGAATGGGAAGGGAATGAAGGAGAAGAGTAATGAAAAAGCAACTAGGAAAAAAGGTAAAGGTTGCGAAAGAGAGGAGAGAAGGAAGGAATGAGTAAAAAATAAAGGAAATGAGAAAAAGGAATGCAAAGTTGTTGTGAAAACAAATTTCATAGAAAAAGAAAAAAACAGAATTATAAGAAATGTGGCTACAATACATAACAATGCATGAAAAAATAACAATAAACAAACAATACAAAAGAAAATCTTCCTATAAAAAAATAATAGAAAAACTATAAAATAAGTTTATTCTTTTCTTTTCCAAAAAAAAAAGAATGCAAATATCAACACTACAAACAAAAATAAATATATATATACATCAAAAGAAGAGTGTTATAAATTGCAATTTAAAAAAAAAATTTTTATGCACACGCAGTCCTTAATAGCATAAAAATAAATCCAATAGTCTCTGTCTCCTCATCCTTTCTCGTATGCATTACATTTTTCAAATAATTTTTATTTTTTTTTAAATAAAAATGCACTAATTGAGGCTAAAATTGCATCGATAGGCAATACACACTTTTTAAATTTAAAATGGAGAAACTACTGCTTCTTTTCTTTCTATTTCTAAAAAAAACAAAAATTATAAAATAAAATTCTTTCTTGTTTACATGTATTATATACTCCTCTGTTTCATTACCTTAAAATCTGCCATAAGAATTAAAAAAATAGAGAGAGATAAACCAAAGATTCGAGGAACATGAGAAACACAATTCTTTATTAAAGAAAGAAAAAGAGTAGATTTGATGACACCAATAAAACGTGGACTCATTTTGAAAACGCGACCATTGTTCTAAAATAATTCCATAAAAAGAAAAGAGTGAATGTATATACAACCTCCCTCTTTATAATACAGAACTCTCTTTTTTATTATAAAAAAAAATTTTCAAATTAAAACAAATGAATGTATATACATCCCCTACATGACTTTTTTTTTAAAATAGAGTTCATAATATATCTACACCCTTCCCCCTTACTTACTACACTGTATCTACACCCACCCTCCTTACCCTCCCCACTATAATATATATACACCCTTCCCCCCTTACCCATTCCATTGTATATACACACCCTCTCTTCCCCTTCCCCACAATAATATATACACACTTTCTCTTTCCCTTCCTTCTATAAAAAATGATCTACACATTACATAACGCCATATATTCCATCAAAATTAAACATAAAGTCTATAAAAAAATCCTCCCTCACCCCTTGCCAAAAAAAAAATATATATATATATAAAATATATAAAAATATTAAATATATATAAAAACATAAAAAATATATATAAACTATATAACAAAAAATATATAAAAATATATATATATAAAATTACCTGAAACATACACAAAAGTAATTCCAAAGCTAATTTTTTAGTGCGAACAAGTTTTTGATCTGGTGAAGCACCAGGAGGTAACTCTTTTGAGGAGAGATTACAGAGAGATTGAAATACAAGTAAAGCATCCTTCTGTTGTACACTCATCAAAGGGGTAGAAGAAGTATCCCCGTCTGCCACCATAGCCTCACTTTCTACTTCTCCAACATCGCCTTCAAGGCCCTCCTTCCCAGAAATATCTTCTGTATTGGCAGGGAGAGTAGCCTCCTGCAAAGAAGACAATATGAGGCTACTGGCTCTCTCCAAAGAGGGAGTTTGATCACCAGGGGCTACCGTCGTCTCAACATCGGCTACACGTGTGCCATTCTCTTGACATGCCTCCTCCTTCTCCAAATCCTGAATATCTCCATTTGTGGTTAGTTTCATAGAGGCAACAAGGGGTGTATCTGAGAGTTTCTCCGTTGTCTCTGTCATCTCAGAATCCATCCATTTATGAAGTATTTCATGTTTACCATCCCCTTTTTTCAAAGAATGAGGAGAATTCTCTTCATTTTCTTCATCCATGACTTTTTCTGAAAGGGAAAGATCTTTAGAATTTTCAAAAGAAAGAGTATCTTCTTTAAGGAAAGAAGAGGCATCCGTATTAGAGAGAACAGCCGGTAAAGAAGAGGTATCTATATTTGGATCCTCCTCAAAATCAGCCACTTTCTCCATGCGTTGGACAACAGTACTTACAATTTGTGTTAAAGTGGCTTGAGCTGTTCGTTGTACTAAACCTTCACGGCTTATATTGAAAATTTTAAAAATTGTACGTATAGCATAAATGAGACACGTTCCATGGATAGGCCATGAAGAAGATACGGTTGTTAGGAGACAGCGAATAATCTAAATTTTAAAAAATAAAAAGAGAGAGGGAGGATAGATCGAGAGGGGGAAGGAAGAAAAGAAGGGATTTAGATAGAAAAGAGAGAGAAGACGCTAAGAAAAAATGAGGGGGAAGGGTTGTTGGAAGAGAAGAAAAAAATAATGTTAAAAAGCAATCCAATGAAGGGGGAAGAATAAAAAAAGAGAAAAAACTATAGAGAAAAATAGAGAATGCCATGAAAAAATGTGGGAGAAAAAGAATAAAAAAGAGGGGAAAGGAGGGAGAAATTATATACGTACCATGTGTACAAAAATAAATAAATAAATAAAAGAGGAGAAGCATTTCATGAAATACATGTGTAAAAAAGATAATTGGAGGGGGGGCGAGAGAGGGGAGGAGAAAAAAGAGTTAAAAATTATATATAATAAATATATATATATATTTGTAAAAGGTATATATACTCAAGAAAAAATACTTCTTTTTTTTTTTAATAAAAATTATACAGAGCTGGCAGAAACTACATAAATAAAAATAAAACAGGTAGCCTGTTATATAAAAAAAAACGTTTTTTTCAAATTTAAGAAAAGAAAAGAGGCAAACCTGAATAAGACTTCCTTCATCTGCGTGATCATAACATCGGCAAACTAAGTATACTACATCATCCATCATAGAGATATTATCTTGAGTATATTTGACAAAAAAACCAGCAACGACAAGTCGCTGCAGTAAAACAGAAAAAACCATTAAAAATGAAATATAAAAAAAGAAAAAAATCACATTTTTACATTTAAAGAAACATGTAATGTATGGAGGATCCCTCTACTAAAGTAAAAAGATAAAATTACAAGGAAATTCCTTGTTTTTTTCAAGTTTTCACTTCATTCACTTATAAACTACGTATCTAAGCCTTCCTCTCTTTCTTTTTACCCCTCGTGACACAACGTCCTCATGAAAACTATCCAAAAAAAAATTAAAAATAACTGTAAAGCCATTGAATACTATCTTATATATGTATCTCATAGAACATACTTGAATTCCATCAATAGCGGCTTGAACCACTTTTGGAGCATTTGTATCACAAGCCAATTTCAAAGCTTCAAAATAATATTCCGCTGAAATTGTTGAAAAATGTCGATCTCTTCCATTTACACGGCCTACAGTGGATCGTATTTTCTTCAAAGGTTCAGAAGGAGGAGGTGATACATTGGATGAAGTATCATCGTTGGCAGGCTTTTCTGAAGCAACAATTTCTGAATCTATTGTAGACATCTCCTCAGGACTAAGCTGTGTCATTTCTAACTTCTCAACATACATCTTAAAATTTTCTTTGAAAGGTTTTAACCTCCTACTATTGGCATTCTTTAATATTTTATCAAAAATTTCTTTCAAAAGAGTTTCAATTCCGGATGAATTGGCATTCCCATAGCCATGATTCACCGAGGAATTAAGCCCCCCTTTGTGTGCTAGAGGCGAACTCATGGCGGAGAAAATTGCGGCCGCTTCATACACTATGGTTCAGAATGCATAAAACGCAATGTTGTGGCGTTTCAATGCAATAGAAATTCTTTTGCTAGCAAAGTTGGGTAGAGAAATTGAAAGGAGGAAGAAAATCACACTATTAATTTTAAAAAAATATAAAAAATGGAAGTGCAAAATACTTTCAATGCAATGTCGATACAATCAAAAAAAGGTGACCAATAGAAAAAGTAGGCTTAGAAATGGTGATGCATAACAGAGTCACACAATAAAAATATGGAAATTCCAATGGTAAGCAGTAGCTGCAAAGGAAAATAGTTTATGTCTCTTGTATCCCATGAGAAGCTATAGAGCGGCCAACTCCATCGTCACATGAATGTAACAAAACAATAGCTATTCAAGCAAGTAAATGCTAATCAAACACTTTTCTTATCACCGATTTAAAAAGTAGAAGACGATAAATATGTCCTTAAATTTATAAACAACATGTTTCATGTAAAGCGTGCCTTTTGCTCACTTTTTTGCATTCATTAAGAATAGTTGTAGAATGCGTGACAGCGCACATCTATAGTACGATATGCAAGCGATTACTGTTACTATTTGATAGCAACAAGACTATACGCAGATTCGATTTATGTTCTACTTTAAACCGTTCCAGTGAAGTAAAAAAGAATTACGGGAAATAACAAAAAGAAAGGTTGCTTCAAACAAAGAGGTTTGTCCAATCGTTTTCTTTTACCCCAGACGAATATTGGGGCAACAAATAGGCTGAATTTTTTCTTCTGGTTCTAGAAAACGGTTTTTCTTTTATGGTACAGGAAAGAGTTAGCCAAATGAATACAGAATAAACGATTAGTCCAAGTGCATTTTCATAAAAAGAGGAAGTCCTAACCCCAACTCCAACATATAAACTCAAAGAAAGAAAATGAAAGCGGACTCACAGAAAACAAGTTTCGAAAAAAAGATTCACTTCTAAATATACGGTAAGATTAGAGGTTTCGACGCGGAGCACTCATACTATTTTGAGAAGATACCCAAAAATAATAGGGTTGAAACTAGTTTCACTACAATCAGCGGTGTTTCTGTTACTACAGTTGCTTGCATCTTCTCGCCAAGAGACAGAAAAAAAAAACTAGCGGTAGGAAAAGATATATTTAAACTATAAAGGTATATGTATATATTGACTCAAAATAGAAAACATAGCTTAATTGCACCTCGAAAACAATACAGTGGGAAACTCGGATGTCACGGTAGCGCCACTACGAAACAAAACCTCTTCGTTGACAGCTTAATTCACGTCCGCTTGATAAATCCTAGAGAAAGAATAAAACTTTGCTGCTCGTTCATCAGGTACATTTGCAAACATGGAACTAACTCCTCTACTGTTCCGCTCTTTGCCTCTTGTGTGAATGCGTTGAGGGGCTGAGTATTTATTATTCCCCCACCTAAAGCGAATGCAAGAACTCATTCCGGAACCAAGCGAGCACTGAAAGTGAGTTGTAACGGCACTTGTAAACTTTAGCACGATATTAAAGTTTTATTGCGCAAGCGTGCTATAATTGTCCCTCATGGTAAAGTGGGCTAATTTTGCACAAGCCAGTGAGTGGGACATCGCAAAGCTGAAGCCTTTAGTGCACTTGCAAAGACTAGTAACTAAAACTTTCGTTTTTGTTTATTATCAAATCTGCATTAGTTATTTCAACTAAAACGAAAACTCTCTAGTATGAAATTATGCAGAATTTTGTAAAAATGCGACAGAGTGTTCTATATATATTCTGGTAGAGAAAAGTAAACAATATTGCTTTAAAACCTGATATTAACGTATTCTGTAATTCGTCATACCATTCAATTTTAATCGACTGGTGCTGGTGCTACTAATTGTTGTAAAGAGATAAGTAGTTTGAATTAGGGACTAAATTAGCGATTGTTTGCTAAAGCAAGTGTGTCTATTTATCGCTGAAATAATGTATGCCTCTAAGGTCATTCGTATACTAAAATTTAACACTGATTTTAAAAAGAATAAATTTGGAAAGTAGAGCTGTCAAACGCTTCAACCTCTCAAATGGTTTAATTGCCATTTCATAAGGTGACGTCGTCGGCCAACCGGAGTTGATCATTGCAAGATTCTCTATTCACTTTTTTGTCTGTTCTGTCCTGCTAGCTAATAAGAAAAGGGTTATCTCTCTAGTGTCGCATGATTCTCCTTTGCATTTTGTCGCAGATTCGCGCCATCGGGAACTAGCATCTCCATCCTCATTTCATTGCCACTCTTGCGGATGTGCAATTCACACCTCGGCTCCATCCAACTACTCAGAATCACACATTGGAGTGGTTCATGCACTAACGGAAGAAACTGCAGTAAAATGGACATAATTTGTTACACGCACACCAATGGATCTTGTGAAGAAAAGTAAATGTGTTACGCTTCGCTGATTCTTAGATCCGCGTTGCCTCTCTTCAGAAAAAAAAACAGAATTCTATGTTACCATTGCATATCCGTACAAATTTAATTCTCGGAAGGGGCTCCTAGCACCTAATGCATGCCCATTTTCGCAATTTTTAATCAATTAAACTTCACTAAGAATTTTCTCTGCATCCTATGTGAATGTATACTTAATAGATTTTGTAATTTCCCAATGTAGATCTTTCTAAAAAGCAAATCTAGTACAAAAGATGAATAAAAATGGCAATTATTTTGGCAGAAGGCATAGACACTGCTACAGTTTGACTGGGAAATTGATTTATTACCTAGAAGACTTTAGGAAGGCATATTATGAAATACTAACTTTTTTTCATTTTTATACACCTACAGCAGGAATTAAAGCTGCTATTATACGATCAATTTGAAAATCGTATGAATATTCTTAAAGGCTACCTTAGCATTTTTTTGTTATGTCTTTGTTATATATATATCCATCTAGTTTTGTAATGCTCTGATTTTTCCTAACAACAGTTTCTTTTTAATAACAGTAGCGTAAACTATACCTTAAGGTTCTACTCAACCTATAAAATTTGGCTTCTACCTTGCTAGTGAATGCGAGTGCGGACATTTTAGCATTATCATTTTTTAACGGAAATGACAGTTTTAAAGTGTTGAAAAGATGGCAGGATCCATAATGATAATAACAATTTGACTATCAAATGCACGTACGAGGATAAAGCAAGCCTATTTGATGAATTATGAAGAAATTCGTTTCTTAAAGCTTGTGTAGCCCTAACTAAATCATTTGCATTCAATTGTCAGATATTCGTGCTGTTAATAAATATGTTATTGGAAAGCCTTGCAATCTTTTCAAAAAATCACAGATATATTTCAAAATTCTCCAGCCAAACCTTTTTGTATAGAAACTAATTAGAACAACGAGGCAAAAATACCATCTTAAGATATTATCGTAAGTTGAGACTTGTATGCGATCGCAGAGTTGCCACATTTCACAGTTAATAGATATTTCGTGTCGGATTTAAAAAATTTGCTACGCGGTTTATAAAACGTGGGTTTGTGCTATGATTAATTGTCAAGCTTTTGCCAATCGTATCGCGATTCCGGCTAACTTTATCTTGCTTTTTTTGTGAACGAATGAACTAATTTGTTAATGCAAATCCTTGTGGATCATGACTTCAATAGTTGTACGACTATAAGAAAAGCTTACGAATAACTTTAACAACAGGAAAAACGAACCTAGGGGTAAAAGAGAATTAAATGAACATATGGGTAAATATTTTTCTCAACTTCCTACTTGCTACAAAAAGAATTGGGAAAAAGAAAACATAGTCTATCTATAAAAGTTTATATATCGTTTTTGTTCTCCCCACAAGTGCTGGTGGTTTGGTTTAGGTGTGTTAGGAAAGAACATGTATTGCAGTTATTAATGCTACTATTGCCACTCGTAACGAATGAATATCTGTGCAAGGCCGCTGTAGCTATAATTTAATATTTTCTGCATTTCACAGTATGGTGATGAAAAGAGAAAAATGGAAGAAACATTACAACACAAGAATGTAAAATTAGTTGTTTAAATTACTAATTAGCAAATAGTATTCTAAGAAACGTAATTTAACACAATCATAAAAACGTATAGTATGTCTAGCATCATGTTAAATTCTCATATTACATTATTTAGCATTTAAAAACCTCACTCCATTTTCTTAGCTATATGTAAAATTAATCAGGGATTTCTATTTAAATCGCCATTACTTTTCTCATTGTAGCATCTGTACATATTTTTTGCACATAATTTATGGATAAAGAAAGCAATAGCACGTTTTTGTATGTCAAAGCATATTATTTCAGTATTGAATTAAAAAATAATTGTCGCCGGGGCTGCTAATACCCATTTCTAAGTTCGAGCAATTACAATTAGATGGTCTATTTATTGTACACCAACGTCCTCATTTATACTTCTATAGTTACAAATTTATCTTAAGTACCACCAGTTCTATTTGTATTTAAGAATAAAAGGATTGAAAAGTATGACATATCATCATAGTTGATTTGGAAATGGTGTGACAAAACTTCATGCAACTAACAAAAGAATGTTCATTTTGTGCTACAAACGTTTCTACATTTGAAAAACGAAATTCGTTTCTTTCCATATTGTGAAATTTCCCTATCAAGAAAAACCTTGTTGCAATAGTTTATACTCTCAGATACATTTGGAAAAGATTTAAGCATTAAGTGGAAATTTTTCTTTAAGAATAGATATAGTTTTATTTTAATCATAGTAGTCACGTTTCATCTACTTCGACTCATTGATTTTTGCTAATTTTCTAAGCGATGATTTTTGTAGTACGGAAGTTCATAATTTGATCGAGTTTTTTTACTACAGAAATTGAATCGATTTCTCTTTATAAACCTGTTGATATTCGTTTATCTAGTCTTGGGAGACTCCGGCTTGAGTTGTTCTTAAAGAAGTAGCTGAGAGAAAATTATGAGATAATTCTTTAAGGAATCTATTTACGTACTAGTGTTCTAAATCGGGAGGGAAAATTATTACTAAATACACAGACGCATTACGTGGGTATTAGGAATTCGAAGTTAGTAAAAACAAAATCAATTTTCGAAACGCAGAAGGTTATTCCTCTTATCACTCTACCACTAATGCTTGTCATACAAAATAAACAAAAACCTACGTAGATGAAACAGGAAAAAGACACTAAAATTATATCGTAAAAACTACTGAAACTATGCCATCCGAAAGAATCAACGCTCCCTCTAAGGACTAAAGAAAGCTGTCGTCAGTGTTAGGTAAAATAGTTATCGCACATTAACTGTTGATTATATTTGCGTGCGCTCAAATATAATTAACATTAAATTTACCCTGCACTTATTGTGCCTTGCCGTGCTGTTTATCTTACAGGTGGCATAGGTAATTACTTAGAAAAAGTTACTTAACGATTACTACTACTCATAAAATTAATTACTATGGTTACTACCGATGTAATATTTAGCTACCTACAAATTACTACTAATAAAATTGTCATATTCTTTATGAAAAGAGGTTGCATGCTCTGAATGAGATAAAAATGACACTGTTCTATGGTCCTAACAATCGTTTACCAAAACGGACAAGCAACGCATAATTTCTCTGAGCTCTTTTACAGGATTATTTATTCAATTAAATTTGTGGGGAAGCTGCTCACATATACGTAAACAGTCTTGTTGAAATAAGCATCAAAGTGGGCGAATGGAAAATGGGTTGATTCAGTTCATATTGTCCGGAGCTGTGAGTGTTGTATGCCACGCATTGATAAAGCTGACTTAGTCAAGAGTCAACTAGAAACGTTTTGCGGTTGAAGTATTTACCACGGCAGATATGTTAAAAACTACTCGGAATATACTGGAAGTAAATGAAACAATTAGTTCTTTAATGATCGCCGGTGGGTTGTAGTGCCAGAGATAGACTTTTTTGTAGCATCCTAGAATTCCATGTAACTTATCAGAATTTTCTTATGAAATGATATGAAATTCTTTGAAAAGATTTGTTAATAAGAATTTCAGAAAAAATCGATTCTAAAATGCTCTTTTATTAATGGATATTTTACAATTAGAATTTCAACTTACATATTCTATCCATATCGAATTCCATGTAAATACATATTTGAGTAACATTGCGACAGAGAAATACGTTAACAGGAATATCTGAAAACCGTTGATTTTCTTTAAAAACATAAGTTCAGGTTGCTTATCAAGTCAATTTGTTGCGTAGAATTACCCTTTGTGAAGTTCCGTCTTGATTCACCTGACATGTGCGAATGTGTTTGACTTTCTGCGATGCAGTGCTTCTGAGTAAGAGTTTAAAGTGGGGTCGAGATTCGTCAAAAAAGCTTTCAGCGTGGCAATTGTCAATGCATGTCATAGAAGCCGGTGTGTAGGTTCACATGTAGAAAACCAATAATTTTTATACTGCAAGAAATTAACATTTGCGGATTCCCACACTTGCCTTTACAATTATGCAACTGCAAGCTCATTTTGATGTTGCGTCTCAACTTCGACCTTTTGATTGCTGTACTCGTACCATAGTAGGGCCAGTTAATAGTTTCTGTATTCTTTTTATTCTACGGGTACAGTTCCAACAATGGGAAGTATTACTCAATTAGTGTTACTCGTATTGAGTCTTCACCAGGCAACTGCTGCTTTCGTTGGGGATTACCCTTGGCTATCTTCCCCACTTAAGTATGGATTACTGCATTGTGAAGATAAGAGTTGTCTTGCTTCAACAAAAAAAAATATATTTCGGCTTTCAAATACTTTAAATTATCTGGATACATCCCACTACAAAAAATTACAAAGTTGGCGATATGCTACTTCACCCTCTTACGCATTCATTGGGAACTCACCAAGGCATACGCTTGGTCCTCGATTTATACCTGTTCAAACTAGTTTTCAATATACCAATCTAGATGACAAGTTTCATGGGAAGCCTTACGTTGTTTCGGCGAAACCGCTGGCTGCGGCCTCAAATTTTGCCCTAACTTACACTCCTCCCCAAGCAGAATCGCCTCCGACACTTGCCCAACTAGCTGCACAATCTGCAGCGGCACAGCGATCACGTAGCTCTTCTGTATTTGACCCACTGATTACCCTTGGTTCCTTGGTTTTATGGTACTATTTCAATGTCTTGTATAATATTGAAAATAAAAAGGCTTTGAATCTTTTCCCATTACCTTTTACCGTTGCTACCCTGCAAATGTATGTTGGTCTTCCTATTTTCCTTATTCCATGGATCCTAGGGTGGAGAAAAAGACCTCAACTCTACAAGAAAGGTTTTCAAGCTTATTGGCCTTTTATCTCTCAAGCTTTTTGGCATTCAATGGTTCATGTTGCCTCAGTTGTAGCTCTTGGAGCAGGAGCGATCAGTTTTGTACATATAGTTAAAGCTGCTGAGCCTGCTTTTACTGCTGTCCTGTCTGCTTCTATTTTGAAGGCTCGACTGCCTATTCTAACTTATTTGTGCTTATTTCCCATCATCTTTGGTGTTGGGTTGGCCTCATTAAAAGAACTTTCATTTACTTGGAAAGCATTAGGTGGTGCTATGCTATCAAACATTGGTTCTGCAATGCGCGGTATTGAAGCCAAAGTAACGATGTCAGACAAATCAAAAATCGGTAAAAATATCACAGCTGCAAACATTTATGCAATAATGACAATTTTTGCTACATTACTGCTTTCCCCCTTCCTGCTTCTTGATGCTACAAAATGGGTTCCAGTTCTAACCGATGGTCTCACTAGAGGAATTACACCACAGAAAATTCTGAAGCATATCATTAGTTCTGGATTGTGGTATTACTTATACAATGAAATCGCTTTTGTAGCGTTGGGACGATTAAATCCTGTGAGTCATGCGGTTGCGAATACTATAAAACGAATATTTCTTATTTTAACCAGCGTCGTTGTGTTTGGTAGTCGATTCACACCAATGGGTGCTGCGGGTTCATCACTCGCTATTCTTGGTACAATGCTGTATTCTTTATCAAAGCAATGATTTGATTCATTGTTGTCTAATACTACCATTGAGTGAGTTTTTAGTTGATCGCATTCTACATATATAAAACTAGTTTAATACTATTCAATGGTACGATCTTGTGAGCATCAACTATGCTTTTGCAATACGTTAACGGATTTGAATGTATACTATTACATTACATCATTTCCTTCCTAAACGAAGACATTTCACTTAAAATGCATGTGCCTGTATTGCAGAGTGCATTTTGCCTTTTGCTTGTTTGTATGCTTTCTATTTTTTAAATTATTGTCAAATCTTTTTTGGAGCTTAGTTTTTCTGCCAAGTTTACCTGAATGTTGGTTCTGAAATTTTTCTCGTCTAGAAGCCATTCGTTTTATCCTAAAGACTTTGATGAGTGGTAATGTTTTTACATTTTTGAAGCGAGCTGAACCTGAAACCATTATCGCATACCTACATGTGTATATTAATTTCACAATGTAGGCATATTTTTAGTAATAACATTTTGTGGTTCTTATATATTATGGACTCTAATTGATGACATGCAACTATACAGGCGAACCTTGCAACATCTGTTAGCGTATGAATGATACGTTAAAAATCCAAATTATAGACTCTATGGTGATACTAAATACATCGTAGCACCAAGTTTTTCTTGTTTAATGTTTTATCACTCTTTGCGTAATTCTTTTTTTGTGGTCGTTCAATCATATTGGCCGTTTTCATTTTTACGTAATATTTAAGATTCACTGTAACGATTGGCACTTCCAAAAAAGGACATGAAGACTTAATGTAAAGGAGAGATATAAGAGTTTCTGTTAGAATTACACACAGAATACTCCGCCTTATATAAGCAATTCTAGATGGCAACAATGCTACGAACCACTGCAAAAAGCAGAACGTATGAAATTATTGAGATCTTGATGCAACTGTGAATTCACTGCGACTGTCCTGTAATAACAAGGAACCACGCTGACAAGATAGAGCACTTTAGTTTTGTTATAAAGCTCTTTTAGTTAACAGATCTAATGATCCAAGGAGACGTAATTATGTATATTATCAATGGTTGCAGTATAATTAGTTCTATTTGAAGTAGTAAAGCACTTTTATAAAATAGCATATAATTGAATTTGAATCATTATGATTGGGAGTGTCAGAGAAGTATAAATCAGCGTATTATCTAATGCCAAACTCTTATTATTACCAAAAGCCCATATTATTATCAAGAATGGAACTGTGTAGGCAAAACCTTCCTTGTGTTGTCATTTTAATATGCTATAAGGTGAAAAAAGCTGTAAATGCATCCATTACTTTCATTTTCATGAATAAAAAGCGATTTCATCGCTCTTATTTCTCATGCATAGGTAAGGCCAATCCATAGATGAATTTTAACGCAAACTATTGAAGGTATTTGTTGCAAATTATTGCTTCTTTACCTCTTTCAGTAAATTTAATTTAACTGTTGAAAGGCAGCGAAAAAGAAATTTAAGTGTTGACAAAGAAAACAAGTACATCTCATGCAACTGAAAATTCTTCATAATGGTTGCACCACAATGATTATTATCTCTATTTCATGACAATCGGGAATTCCCCACTTATCTTGCATTTTTCTCGATTGGCAAGATTTTATGTGAGCCCTTCAAATTTGTATTAAAAGATTCTGTTCAGCTAAAGCTAGCAAGCAATAACGAAAATATGGTTAGCTACTGTTATAATTTAGCCTTTATTAAAAACCATTCTTAGAATTTTTTCTGCATACTTGTAAATAACATTTTTTGGCATATTTATCTCAAGCAGAGATTTGATGCAGTTCTCAAGTAGCACTCACTGCCAATATCAGAAACTCAAATGTGAGCAATTAGCGCTATAAATATCGAAATATGCACACTGATGACTAAGAGATGAATGCAAATTTTCTTTTCTTGCTATATGCAATCGCGAAAATCCTACAAAAATGCTCTTCTGCTATACTGCATCAAGCTGGATACAGTTGTGGTTACAATTTCAGAGCATGAAACAGGTTTTTCGTATCGTAAGTACGTCCATCCGTGAAATGCAAGGCTCTACGTCTCGTTTGCAACCGAGCAGTTGCTTCACTTTAAGCAAACCTTATCTATCACCTCGTGCTCTATCACCATACACCTCCGCGCGTTAAAAACTTATTTGCCATCCTCACGTAGTGGTGCAGCACCGTCTTTCTGGTAACGTAAGCTAGGGAATATTTGCAAGAATTTAGATCTTCCCCCCCGAAAAATATTTTGGCTCCGGGTTGTCGTAGGTTGCGTGGCATACTTTCCCCACAGTGACCGTTTTAGCCAGCGATTCCATGTGCATGCAATGGCCTGCGAGCCTAAGCCAACTAAGAATGGCAGGGATACTGTTTCGCGATTTCTATTTTTCATTTATTCATTTACTCCGCGTGTGTCTATGTGCTCTTACTATCTTAGCAATTCAAGAGTAAAATATAAGAATTAAGCTTGAGTTGGCTAGCAATTGGTTTGCTTTTTGTCCTGATTTCTTGAAATTAACATAGCGTATAGAGAAACTATTTTCAAATTTGCAGGAGGTGATCTTTTTTCTCTTATCGAAGTGTGCGTAGGACGCGGGTATTTACTTATTTGTCTTCTTTTTGTCTACCATTATTTTTTGGTAGCTATTTGAATTGTTTTGTAGTGGCAAACTTTTGCTGCTTTATTGTCTAGATCATTTTTCGAAGTTGAACTTGCTCAGGCTAAAAATAGTGTATGCTTTAAGAGCCTAACGGACTATATTTTCGAAAGCTCACCTGGCAAACAGTAACTCCTTTCAATAAGCAACGTTTCTCTTTTACCTGTTAAGTGATAGAGAAGAGAGGATTAAAGAAGACGCTTAATGGCGACGTTTTTCATTCCAATACATGAATGGCCATCGGATCTTCATTTAGAACCACTTCTTTATAGTAGTAGTTTGCTAAGTTCTATTCAATCTAACCCTTCCTACCTTGGGAAGAGGGTGATAACAATGGAGCCAATGGAGTGTCTTTTAGTGCAGATGTTCTCTTTTATTAGTATAAAAGAGACATCTCCTTTAAAGTCCACTCTCGTATAATAGAATGTTTTGGATAAACATAAGAAATCTTAAGAATGTCATAGCAAGAAAATTTAGGGATTAATGAAGAAATGAGCGTTATTATTACTTAAACATGGTTTTAAATTCGTTATCAATACTTCAGTTTGATTTATACTGCTTAAATTTGTTACCTTCAAATTATATGTGTGCGTTTGTTTTTCAAATGCGTTATAGGAAATTCTAGTTCATACAAGTTGCATCGTATTGAAAAAATTATCGATTGGTGTTTGAAAGTTTATTGATTGTACTGTAATATTTATTCATGAGTAATAAATAAGATTTTTTTCTATCCCTCGTTTTTCTTCCGGTGTATGTGCTTTTTTAAATATAAAAATGCAAACTATCTTGGCTTTTCAGCGAGCAATTCAATGCATCGCTTCCTTTAATTGCTTAATTTCTTTGTACTGAGGAGTGGAGTTGCACTCTACGAAATACATAGTAGTTAAATAATTTAATTCATGCGTATTGTTTTTTTTTTTTGTTGCTAAGCGTGCTAATTTTAGGGGTGATATTGCAAGAACAAATACTTGCAAAAATCATGCTTCACAACCCTTGTTTTTTTTAGCATTGCTTCTATTATTTTCCTTATAGCTTTGGTGAATCAAAGTTTGCAGCCAGTTAAAATTTTAGTACGGAGTTTCTATTTAATTAATTCCTTGTAAAAGATTAGATTTTGGTTTTTCAAGGATGAATTCTTACGTATGTTTCGGGGGAAAATATGCTTGGAAGGTCGCGTCAACGCGATTTCTTTCCTTGGTGTCCTCGAAATCTTTGCAGAGTTGCTGTACGTTGCAATCTTTTTCTGCATCTTTTCATGTTCCTATCTTCACTTCCTCTCTCTCTTTTTGTTCTCGATTTTCTTCGCTTAGTGGGTATTCTAACCCCAATGCCGCTGCGTCTAGTAGTTCTATGCGATCTACGCCCGCATTGCAACAAGGAAATTCTTTTTTTTCGGAAGAAGTAAATTCCACATTTTTTCGAGCATTATTTAATTGGATTCCTCATAATGTTGCTACTGCTATTCGTGATGATTTTTCTCGGGAAACGTGTCCCATTCGTTATGAGCGGATGCTTACACACCTATCGAAATCAGAGTTGATGAAATCTGTCAACTTTTTATGTGATGAATTGAGAATTCGTACTGCTTCTCAACTGCATTTACTTCTTCGAATGTCGTATAAACTGGAACGCATTGGAGGATTTTATGGTAGTTGTAGTTCGCAAGCCATATCTAATTCTGCATATCTTCCTCATGCTGCTTCACGCCTTATATCACTTTATCGAAAATTGCAAGCAGCGAAAGAAGAAGTGATAGAATTTCCTCATCTTGCCGCTGAAGTTTCAATAGTATCGGCTCGCTGTATCCCATTAGTTGTCTGTGGAGTTCGCGAATTACTCGCAAGGGCAAATGCATCAAAAGGTAAAGCCTAACAAATCTTTAGTCTAATAGAGATGTGAAAGTAAAATATTTTATTGTACTTTTTGCCATTTTAGAAACTTTGAAATGATTAGTATATGCATTAGCGATAATGCTGTTATGTGTACGTACACTCCTCTTGCGTTGTTTCTTGTTTGGAAAAAAACGGGGCACAAACCCCATGCAAAAATCAGAATTCCAAAATAACCTCCATTGACTTGCTTTTTGTTCAATATTTATGCGTTAAATATGCTATTTTTGTTGTTGTTGATTTTTTTTTATTAATACACATTCATTCGAAGCATTTTTAGACTAGATTTGGTAGTACGAGTGCAAGCAATGCCGTATAGGATCCTAATGATCCAGAATCCATGTTGAAAAAATATAGCAAATAAGATCCTTAAAAAAGGATAAAATGTTTGAAAATGTTTTCATTTGAAATGTGGGTTCAGGTGCCTTAGCATCGGTTGTCCCTGAAATTAATTCTTTAATGAATGATTTCCTTGTATTAAGTGTTAGCTGTGGCACTATTGTCCAGCAATTTAGCATTGCTTACAAACAAATTCATCAGAGCGATTGTTCAACGTCCTATGTGTCGAAACCCAATGTGCACCTTCGCTCTAACTGTATGACAGAGCGTTCATCGGAATCAAACTATTTAAAAATTGCCTCAAGAGCGTTTCATTCCCCGTTGTCAACAGCTACGCCTGTACTTCCTGATATACCTCCCTCAAGGGAGTGGATGAAAAATGCTACGTGTGAAGTTGTTAGTATCGCCTTCTCTGCTATTGAAGATGCAAGGCAATTGTGTCTCTCTCAGTATTTTGTTGCGCCTAGTGTAAAATTATGGGAATATTCTACATCAGATCGTCATGAAAATGGAACTCAAATCATGTTTTTCAACCACATAATGCGATATGTTTTGTTGGAAATAATGAAAAACAGCATTGCTTCCACTACTTCCAAGTCGTTTCAATCGAATTCTCCAGATTTCATCTCTTTGGAGGAACCGGAAGAACACGTACAGAGTCAACGCATCTTACCTGTCTTTTGTGTCTTGCATCAACAAAGCGATGGCGTATGGATTCGCGTATGTTATTTTGTTTTCTAGATGCTTGTTTTGAAAGATATAGAGATTTGAGTTTTGGCTTTTAGTATTTGGATGTGTGTGAGAAAATCGCAGAGGGTGCTTGCTATGAATTAGATGAGGATTTTTTCTTGCCAGTGTGTAGATAAATTTGTAGATATTTTGCCTATTATATGACTGGATTTACGATGGATGCTTTGTTCCTTCAGATTTCTGATTTTGGTGAAGGCATTGAAGAGGATAGATTGGATTGTATCTTCAGTTGTATAATGTCTCATGATCCAAAGACGGATATTCTCTTCAAAATTGCTGATGATTGCTTGCATGGAACCCATAGCTGTAACGAAGGTATATCGAAAGATATATCCTTTAGCCTGATTGTATGTTGTGTTTTCAGGGATGCATTTCTCAACATTGGTTGACGTAGCTTTGTTTTTACTTCGTGTGAGAGATAGAATCGTTGAAGCGAGAAACGTAGCTAGTCTCTCCAATTCGTGCAGCATTCAGTCGTCAAATGGAAGGCTATGGCATTGGTTTGGCCTTATGTAGAGCATTTGTCAATTATGTTGGAGGACAGCTCCTAATTGAATCTGTTGTTGGGTGCGTTTCCTTGAAATTTGATTTTGTTTTTTTAGGTAAAGTGTAGACTATAATAGACATGTGTATGCTGTGATTTCAGGGAAGGGACTGATGTCTATCTCTTTTTTCCTTCTCTCAAAGGAAAAACTGCTGAAATATTGCCCGTTGAGGTATAGTTTAGAATGGGTCTGCATTGCTTAATGTGTTCTCCTTTGTTGGGTTTCATTGTTTATGTTTATTTCTTACTTGATCACGTATCACCTGGTGTCAATGTGACGATTCAGGATTTTAAATATGGCAATTCTCTTTCTACTTTTGAAAATGTCGATAGAGTAGATGGTTCTACTTCCCGTCCAAGTTCTAACTGGTGTGTACATCGATCTTTAATACCTTCAAAGTGTCCTCCGCAAGATTTGAAGAATTTAGATCTCCGTGCTTCTTTTAATATGGCGGAAAAACGTTATATTTGGCAGCATGTGGAGAAAGTACTTTCTTAATGTGTTTTTGCTCAATTGTTAGAATGTAGACGTGTACATTTTCTGTTTAGCGCAGCTAGAATTGGTGTGCAAGTTATCCGTTCTTTTATTGGATGAGAAAATCATTGATTTTAAGACGTAAATAATACTTTTATTGAATATATTAGATATCTAATAAATGTGATAAAAATCAAAACGAGTTCGTTGCATTTGGTACGCTAGATTGCATTTTTATTCCTATTTTTTGGAAGTCATGAAACAATAATACGAGTTTGCAGTGATAACAGTTTCGGGTAGTAGGTCAAACTCCATTGCCGATTGTTTTCTATGGTAGTAGTACTCATCAATTCTCATTTATTATTGAAAAGTAAAAGTTATACCGCGAAATGTAAAGTGACGTAGAGGTTGTGGCAGGTGAAAGTGATTTTGAAATTGAGACACTTCGCTAGCATGGTTGATTAGAGTTACTATGGCATTTAAACAACATTCCCATTCGGTGGAAGAGGGGAAAATGAGGGATTCAATTTTTAAGGTACGGTTTTAGAAGATGTTGCAACCGAAAAGATGCAGAAAAAGTTTTCTTCCTATTTCATCCTTACAGCATGCCATATGTATTATTCACTTCAAAGCATTAAAAAAGTTCTGCGAGTAAAACAAATAAATTTAGTTTTAGGTGCATGAGTTTTGAGTCAATGCCGTAAACAGTAGGCACTGCTCAGTATATATATGAGCGGGACACAGTTTGAACCGATATTGAGGATAGATTATTTTTCATCCGTTTCGTCTGATTTGATTTCGGTTCTTCATTCCCCATCGAAGTCTATGTGTTGCCTCTTGTCTCCACCTCGGATGGCGGGGGGCCTGTGGGCCAAAAAGGTAAGGTGAAAGGTACTTTGGAATTCCACGAGACCTTGGAGGAGGATTTGTGAGCGCTTGCCGATGCCTTGGATTTGCATTGCAATCTACTCCCAGGATAGGTACGTGCCACTTACGTACCACATAACGACAAGAACTACACAAGAGGGTCAAACACCCTCTGTGCCACATAAACCGGGGAAAACTTAGCTGAAAAAGCATAGAGCCTTCTTAATTGAAAAACACAAAAGCAATTATGCCAAATCAATTTCCCTACAATCACACTTTCATAGCAGATTTAGCATGCCCCGTAGTGAATCCGAATCGCTATCAAGGTGCACGTGTTACAGAAGAGATAGTAGCTAGTGCATGGAAATGCTTAAGGATCTTAATTCATGCTCCTTTTAATCACGAATTGTAACACATGAATTCAGAAACAAGGTATTTCGCACTTGAAAACATACGTTGCAACAAAAAACAAAAGTGTGTTATCAATTCTGCTTGCTATATTTCACGAAGCATTCATTCAGTATTTTAACGCAGGACTCCACTGAAAGTTTAGAAATACGTTTTCGTTCGATCGGAAAAGCTTGACCTACGTAAAAATATTCGCAGAAAGATATCAATACAATGTTTTTCCCTTTGTTATGCAACTTAAATGTAGAGAAGGAGTAGTGCGGAAGAAAAGTGGATTAAGAAGGAAATTACTTATCAAACTTCTTTCAACCAAGAGCTACTGGCTAAAACTACAATGTACTTCACTCATAAAGTATGCAGATGCCCCTACTTGTTTAAACGCACTGCATGCAAAATAATTTTAGACGGAAATTTGAACGATTTCTTAGTCTTCGAATTCATAAAGGTCTCTCTGCTTGAGAGATTCATTCAGTAATGAATGAACCAAGTTCAATTCGTGTATTTACGTATTCTTCAAAACTTAAATTCTTCCGTCACTCAAGAGGAATGGAATCAGTTTTTCTGTAATTGAGTATGCTAGAAAAATAGTTTGCATCTTGTTTTTACTTAATGTATTTTATTTTATTCGACAATACGTGCCAATTAAAATGTTATGTGCTCTCTACTGTTCGCTTTATAATTCGATTAAAAAACCGGGTAGATACAATAAATTTTCATGCCCTGATGAGTTTGAAAATATGCAAGACACAATGGTAAAATATACTTTGCATGACTCATGTTTTATATTGACCTCGATGGGACCTACTGCTTAGTGCTTAAATTGTGCAACAAATGGTTTTTGCGACTATCATCAATCAATTGTGAAGAATTTGGAGTTGAGTATGTGAAATTCCGTAGTTGTTAAGTTAATAGCACATCGTATTACCCTTTATGTACATGTAATAGCAAACTCTTTCAGGAGCACCTTTTCTACAAATTTTACCTTTTTCGTTCTCCTATGTGGACGCGTTCGTATATGCTGGGTATCAGCAATATTTTCCGTCGTTATGTAGGTTTGCTGTAGCACTTTTGTAATTGCGTCTAGTCTACATAATTCTAATCGTGAATCATGCTAAAATATTTTCAATAGTGTAACGCGTAATCTAGTATTTAGAGTACTAGCAGATTTATTTTGCTCGAGTTTTTTTGATTAAACATCAATGACAACGCATGCATGAGAAAACTGGTTTCCCCTTTTTGCGCAACCTCTCCTTTGCCGTACGGCTTGCCCCTACCTACAATATTCTTCTCTTAACGCGCATGCATTTGAAATTGTACCGCACCGTATCTATTTCGCCCATGCTAACGGACGCGTTTGCAACCTTTTGTATTATTTGTGCTACCTATAAAAGCAAAACATTTCTACGACACTAGGCTTGAGGTATTACTTAATGAAAGATAAGAGGAAAATCCTAGAAACATCACTAGAATGTAGACTTCTCAACTTTCTTTCCTCGCTGTTTGGGTACCCGACAAAACTGCATGCTGAATTTCTCATGAGCCGTTAAGTAATCCTTCTCACCGCTCAACTCCAGTTCCTGCACAGCGTTACAAATCTATGATTTAGGTTTCTCCTAACTGATAGATTTCTTTCTATTACGAAACCACGCTATTGTATCTTTGTACTTTTTTTGTTATTGCCCCACATTTGTCAAAAGCAAGGCTATGGGATTAATACGGCGATGCTGGGGGTTCTCCAGCAGTTTTGTGGTGATTGTAGTAATCTACGCTTTCGCATGGACATCGGACTGTATCTATGCGTTTCGACTACAAACACCTTCTGTTGGTGGATTCATTCCGGCACAACACTCAAAAGAGCGTCTCTTGAGAAATGTGTTGCAAATAGATTTTGACTCCTCTCGGAGGGAAGAGCAACTGCCAACGAAAAGAATCCCTCGTCAAATTCGGTTAAATTCTGCTCAACTTCTGTCGCAAACCGCAGGTTTGAAAGCTATTTTGACAAAGAAATGTTCCCTAATCTTTTGATGGATTGGTTGCACACGCCGTTTGCTTATAGGTGTATTCCTTTCCTCTTGAGTGTAGCACTTCTCTTGGGAGCTAGAATTGTGTTGTTGGTAACTCTATGTGTTACCAGTTGGTTTTATGTTACTCTTTTTTCCTTTCATGCTTTCATGTCACTCATTTTTGTGGTGGGTTGATAGCCTTACTCATATTGATTTCTGTGGATGGAGGGTCTATGTTTTTGAAGGTGTTTCATGCGATTATTGATTACTACAGTGTATGTTCAAAATTACCTTATATATATATACATATATATGTTGCCAATGAATGGATCTCATTGGAATATTTTTTCTGTGATAATCGTATTGTTACTAAAGTGAACGCATTCTAAGGCTGTTGCATCACCTATGCTTGTCTATATTGGTTTTATAGAGATGAAAGAAGTGGATATGGGCAATTGGCTGACCGAGAAGCGTGTGGATGATGCCCTTTCTACCACTTTTGTTTCCCTTTTAGAATCTTTTCAGCATATTTCTCGCGATGTAGGTCACTTTTAAAAAATTGGAAATTTTTTTATATATGTCTTATTGTAATAGTCTACTCCAATTATACTATTTTAGATTCGTTCATCACTATGGGAAGATTCTCAAGGATTTGTTCTAGACAATGGAAAACGTATACCGTTGGAGTCGAGAGCTATGACGCATACCAAGGCTATTCTTAGCCGCACAGGACTCGTAGCCTCTCTCAGCTGCAAACATGACGGCATGCATCTACCATCCATGCTTGGTGGCCATGACTTCAGTGTTTCTCTTTCCCCCTTGACATCCTCATCTATGCGTACGTCATTTTCCTTACTTTCCTCTTTTCATACGTTTGGCAGTTGGATGTTCTATTCATTTTTATAATTGATATATTTTTTATCTCTTGTATAAATTTTTACTTGATATACTTTCTATTAGCATCATGTTGACTAGCAATTTTTGAAATTTTTAAGCAATGCGTTCATCTATGCTTTTCTAGCCTCTGTATCATCAGGTATCCTCTTATTAACAATTTCCAAGTTTTTTATGTTGTATGATTTTTCATTTTTTGTACATTACTTCCTTCAATTACACTATTTGATACTTTTATTTTTCTCTATGCCTTAATCTATCCTATTTTTGCTGTTCCCAATCTAATCCTGTTATCTCATCCATGCCTCATTTCAAATTCTATCTCTTGTAGCGTGGCGGGTTTTGTACTCAAAATCCGTAACTTTTTCTCTTCTCTCTCCTCTTTTCTTACTTCAGTCTCTCTCCCTTCTTATTTCTTACATTTCATCTTTCTTTTCTTAACACCTCCTCTCTCTCTCCTCTCTCCTTTCTTAACTCCTCATCTCTCTCTCTCTCTTTTCTTAACACCTCATCTCTCTCTTTTCTTAACTCTTCATTCTCTTTTTTTAACACCTCATCTCTCTCTTTTCTTGACACCTCATTCTCTCTCTCTCTTTTCTTAACACCGCATCTCTCTCCTCTCTCTTTTCTTAACACCTCATAACTCTGTCTCTCTCTTCTCTCTCTCTCTTCTCTCTCTCTCTTTTCTTAACACCGCATCTCTCTCTTCTCTCTCTACCCAACTTCATGTTTTTCAAAGTTTTGCTTCTCCTTACAGATCCAGGAAGTATTTCTGGTAGTATATTTGGTGTTTGGCTTGGGAGATCGCTTACACATCGCTCTGCTCGTGAGATGGTTGTAAGTGGTGTGGTTGTATATGGCCAGCAGATACAGTTGCATGTCGGTATGGTAGGAATTCCTGGTGTACACAAATTCATATATAGAGAATCGCCTATAACTGAAATTTCTGGCCGGTGGATTTGGCAGGAAAATGTGGATGCTTTGGATGCTTTGGATGCTGGTGTTCTCTGGGAAGTGGGCCATCCTGAGGCAAAGGCATCAAACAAAGGCTTGAATGAATTTGTGGAGTATAATGGAGCAAGGGAACCGCCTCGAGTAGAGAGAGCTTTAGCAGTGGCTGTGGAGGGTGTACTGAACATGAAAGGAGGAACACTTGTGTGTGGAGAAAGTCCACAATTTCCATCAGATATTTCAGTAGTACATGAAGCACTCCCCGTGGCTTATCTTTTAGAAAAAGCGGGTGGTAAATCTTCGAATGGTTTGACATCTCTAATAGATATGCAAGTACGTCAAAATCTGAACAAAGAACGATGATTTCTCTGTAGAAAGTGTATTCAGTTTTTTTTTTTTTTTGGGGGGTAGTTTAAGAAGAGGAAAGGGGGGTGAGTGTTAAAACTAGTTAACGAAAGGAAACATTTCATCTCTGTTTGTGAAAATTGTAGACCCTGATTTCAGAAACTATCTTGTGAGGGGTAGTGAGAACGAAATACCTTCTTTCGGTATTCTTCCCTCTAGAAAAAAGAATTTTTTTTTTGCAATTTTCTATCTATAAGCACATGATTCCTACGTTTCCCCCCACAGAGCGTATATGTAGGTATGCTTCCTATTCCCCCCTTTTTTCCCCCCTGGTATACTTTTAACCCTTTTTTTTTATAATAAAAATATCCCCTTCTTTCCTTTAAAAAATAATTTGGGTTTTTTTTTAAAACTGTATCCCTATCTTTTGTTTTTTTAAAACAGTGGCCATTTTTATTATTTTTTTTAATTTTCTTGTATATTTATAGACACCTAAGGATACCCAAGAAACTACACAAGCTGTTTGGGGAACCTTTGAGGCTGGGGAGAGTTTCAAACGTTTTGTAGGCCCACCTCCCACACAATTGACTAAGAAAATTGATCTCAATGCATTGAATATTACTTCCAATGAAGATACAAAAGGCATTGAGTTGATTTTATCAAATCCTCGTGGATTTTGTGAAGGTGTTAAACGGGCCATCGATACGGTGGAAGAAGCTCTCCGTATTTGGGGTGCACCCATTTATGTAAAACATGAAATCGTTCACAATGAAGTAGTTGTAGAAAATTTGAAAGTAAGGCCAATCCTTTTGTCACTAGGGTGGATTCTCTCGAGTTAGGGGAGTAGATGTAGGGGTTCTATTCCTGGTTAATTTTTTTTATGAGAGTTTTTGCCTCTCTTTTTTTACGAGACTCTTTATTTTTTTTTACGAGACTCTCAATTTTTTTACGAGATTCTCTGCCTCTATTTTTTTTTATGGAACTCTCTGCCTCTATTTTGTTTCTTTCGTTCCGTCATGCAATTTCCAATGCATGTTGGGTTGAAATATAATTTAGGCTAAAGGAGCTATCTTTGTAGAAGAATTGAAAAATGTTCCTCCAAAATCGATTATTGTCTATTCGGCTCATGGTATTCCTCCACATGTTCGGCAGCAAGCCAAAGAACGGGAATTGTTTGAGGTCGATGCTACCTGCCCCCTCGTCACGAAGGTTCATGTTTATGTAAAGAAAAAAGCAGATGAAGGCTACAATATCATTCTTATTGGACATAAAAATCATGGTATTTAGTGTTTCTTTTTTCTTTTTTTTAAATGTCTATTGAATTCTGGTATATTTAAAGAAAGGAAAAAGCATTTTGTATGATGTCTCTGTTGTGTTTAAGTAAATATTTGCCATCCACCTCCCTTTTTTATGCTTTTTTATTCATTGGTTTTTACTCTTTTTACCTTAAAGATAGTTCTCTCAAGATGTTCTCTTTTTCTGCATTTGTTTCATTCTCTCATCGTTCCTCTATTCCTCTCTTGCATTTTCTTTCTCTCCCTCTTCTGCTGTTACTTTTTCTTCTCTCTCTTTTTTTTCTCAACTCACTCTCCTACTCTCTCACTCTCCCTCTTTCGCTCTTGCTTCCTCTCCTACTCTTACGCCTTCTCCCACTCTTACGGCTTCTCCCACTCTTACTCCGACTCCCTCTCCCACTCCGACTCCCTCTCCTTCTCCCACTCTTTCTCCCACTCCTACTCTTACTCCTTCTCCCACTCTTACTCCCACTCCTACTCTTACTCCTTCTCCCACTCTTACTCCCTCGCCTTCTCCCTCTCTTTTAACTCTCATCTCTTTTCACACCAAATTTCCTAATATTTTTTTAGTGGAAGTTATTGGTACGGCCGGTGAAGCCCCAGAATCCGTGACGGTTGTCGAATCTGTGAAGGATGTAAAAGAATTGGAATTTTCACAAGAGGATAAATTATTTTATGCTACACAGACTACCCTCAGCTTGGATGATTGTGCTGAAATTGTTGAAGCGTTGAAACTTCGTTATCCTAAAATTGAAAGTATTCCGAGTGGCTCTGTGTGTTATGCTACAACAAACAGACAAATGGCTCTCCGACAAGTTGCTCCTAGTGCAGATGTAACGTTTGTTGTAGGAAGTCAACTTTCTTCTAATGCTGCTCGATTAGTAGAAACATCAGAGCGTCGAGGAACCAAGTAAAATTTTTTTTTATAAACGAGTATAGCTGTACGTTAATTATTTTGGGGGGGGGAGTTAAACGGTGTAGTATAGTCCTACTCTATTTACAATGAAAAAAGGCAATATAGGGTTAAGAAACGTGTGGTCTCATGGAAGAGAGGCGAAGTTTTTATTTCTAGTATTACTTTTTGAGGAGAGAGGTAAATTTATTTTCCCTCACAAGCAAAAGAATAAATGGGATTTTTATTTTGTTGTTTTCAATTAATAAGGTTTTACTAATTCCTTTGTTTTATTTCCTTTTTTATTGGGGGGAGATATAGGAAATTAATTTGTTTTTAATTTGTTCTTTACTTTAATTTTGTACTAATAAGCCGTTTCTGTTTTGTATAAAACATTTTAGTTTTTAATGTTTTTATTATTCAAAGATCTTACTTAGTGAATCATCCGAATGATGTCAAACCAGAGATGCTTATAGGCGCTGAGCGCATTGCATTGACTTCCTCTGCTTCTACACCAGAAGAAACGGTGAATGAAGTGATGAAACGCTTGCAATTGCTTGGAGTTTCTGTTATTCGAGAAGATGAGGGTGTACCTGAACGCTTACCAAATTGGAAATTACCACGGTAAATGTATTTTTTATATTAAAAAAGGGGAAACTATTTGTATTAAAGAGCGAATACATCCATGAAGAAAATTGTCTATAAAGCGGCTAATCCTAACACGGGAGATGCTTGCAATGGATAAAAAAATATTTTTTTAGCATGTGTGACCTAGAATATGGAATGGCTGTGAGCTATTGAGAAAACAAGGGGTAAAACTGTTAAAGAGGTAGAGGTGATTGAAAAAACGTTGGAGATCACTAGAAGGTGAATGGAACTCTTGTCCTTGCATAGCTTGATTACAAAATTTTAAAAGCGGATGTACGTACAGTGTATATCATAGGAAATTGTGTTTTTGTTTTTAATCCATCCATCTTTTCTTCTTTTTATTAGAAATCTAAAACAGGCAGTGTTGGATCATGCCGCTGCTGCTAAAGTTTCCAATACTCAATAATCCATGCGGGTTGCATGCATTTTCGATCAACAACACTCGTTTAGTATAAGAAATCGCTATCGCATTGAAACATTTATTTGAAAATGGCTTGATATTTGAGAGGGAATAGAAGGATGACAAGATACGTCTTAGGCGAGGTATATGTGATTTTTCTCCTCCCACGTTTCCACATTCACTCTTAATCGTATATTCAAAAAAAATTTGTGTTTTTGGTTTCCTCTTTTTTTTCTTTCTACCTTTGAAACAAACGGAATGCTCGTAAAGTTTGAGTAATGGACGGAGCATTGTATTTTTCAGTACTTCGTTAATTAGATGTGCTATCATGAAAATTTCTTCTTCTTATCATATATCTGTAATTTTATGTATAAAGTATAGCGGGTATAAGGAATGTCTTGTCCCTAACCCTTCACTTTTAAATCTCGTCAAACACATTACTTTACCATAGATTTTTTTGAGAAACTACGAGACATATAGTGCTGCGGGTTTTGTGGCTAAAAATTGCTTCATACTATGACAGATAGGTAGCTTTATATTTACAAAGAAAAATCGACATATTCTTATGGGATAATTTAATCACCGGATACCAAGGATCAATTATTATTTTTTTTTACAAAAATTCCTGGGTAACACTGTTTCATATCGTTCTACGTCATTTAGATCAGGTGGACGTCACACATTACCTCTTGTATAGGAATGAGACAGGGTTTTGTCAATACTTAAGAAATTCTTAAACCTTTGTCTACTCTACATCTCAAGACAAAAAATATGGGCTCATTTGGGTGTTTAAATATAGAAAGCAAATTAGGAGTAGAGTTTGCGATTAGCGGCAGAGAGTAGGAAAACCGCACAGGTTTTTCTAATACGTGCACACTAAAAATTGTGATTCCTCTCAACGTTTGTCGTTCTCAAAAATGAGAGAACTTCAATTCAAACCTTTACAAATTTCTTCTATTACATTTAAAAATTATCTCAAAAAGAGTAACACGTGAACTAAGGCCTTTACATATTTGTAAGTATCCCACTCTTTATGGCCGGCGGCCAAAACGGCGCTGGGAACTACGCCATTCCCGCTTAAACTCAGAAAAAAATTTATATAAAATAGATTAAATAGAAGGAAGGTAAGGGCCGAAATAAGTGTATAGCGTGCGCTTCCAACAAATTCGGGTTGGATTCTAAACCACTGGAATATTACGTAAAGAAGGAGGAAACTTTCTCAAACAATGTTTTCTCTGGATAAACATAATTCAACCCTTTGTGGAAACCTTCCAAAAAGTGTAAACACCGCTTCTGATCGCCAAACCTTGACATACATTCAATGGAATCAACTATCTCCTTTACAAAGAGTGTTTCCGTGGGATTTACTGGGGTGATATAATCATCCGTTGGAATGTTATTCTTGCACTGTTCTTCGGAAAAGCCTTTCCCACGGCAAAGAAAATAATGTCTGGCATAGTGGTCATGATCAAATTTTGACTGTTTTAGCTGTAGGCCATTTACCGGCGCACAATTTGGAGGAGGATCGTACAAAATATTCTCCAGCGTTGGGGGAGGAACAACGGGAGGAAACGGTGCAAACGTCATTGCGCATCTAAAAAATAAGTAGAAAAAAAGAAAAACAAGAATGATTGCTTGCTTTTAATGGTTTCTAATAAAATTGCATCTAATCACCACGACGTACGCAGTTTCTTTGTGAAGACTACACAATATGGGAGCACAGTCAAGAGTCGGTATTTAATTGGGGAAGACTGAAACTTTTGCCAAACTATTTACCGCACACGCACATGAAAGTTCAGTGTTTCCAGCGTGTTTCTGTGTTGCAGTCATCTACATGCAATTCAATAATTTGGAATAAAAGTCAACTCAGGTTATCTTAAATAATGAGCAGTTTACGCAAATACCACGACTTTTTATCAATTAGTTTTGGAAATTCGAGTCTAACAGAGAATCTTGCTAGTAAATCGTAATAGCAACTAATGCGCAGAAGTGAATTTTTTGTAGATTTAACTTCTATTGCAATTCACACTATTACAAAATCGGACTTTTTCTCGATACTTGTCACGACGATACGATCAAAATACCGATTATTTTTTATTAAAGAAATCCATATCGTAAAATTGAGCAACAAGGATTGCTTCGCTATTTTTCATTGTAAAATAGCTCGGTTTGATCTAGCCTAGGCGATATATAATTTCTTCATCTGCAATTCTCTTATCGTACGCATCGTAGTGAACTACTAAAACGCCTTGCAAAAGCTTATTTATAGAGGATACTTAACTTTACGAGTATCCCCTAGAACAAATAACCATGCTTGCAGGAACAGAAGCTAGGCAGTAACTTAGCAGAATTACGGAATGAGCAAATTCAGGAAATGGCAATGCATAATAATTAGATGCAGCAATAATGGCGTCCACACAGAAAATGAGTCACCGAACTAACAAAACACTGATATTCAACCTATTTCAAATATTAATTAATTCATCAGCAGAGTTAGAAATTGCAATAACTACTATTGTTCAGAGAATTTCTGCAATGAAATTTATTAATCGAATATGCGAAGAATTTAAAATTTGATTTATTGAATGGATGATGTACTTTGTGAATGTAGGTAATTTCTTTTTGAATTTGTCAAAGCACCTTCATTATTATGGCGTGTAACAAGTGTAATTGGAGTAGGAATCTAATTTATTGCATTTTTGGATATTTTTAATGAAAATAGATATTTGTAAAAAACGGGATATGTTAGACTTCATGAAGAATCTGTATTTGAGTGCATGCGAATACGGACGAAGTCAATAAGTACTAATCACTTACCCCCAATGTAATGAATGTTAACCCCTTAGTTTTGCAAAAAGTACGGATGAAGTTCGTATGTTTGAGAGTAATAATATCTACAGTAGTATCCGTACGTAATTCTTCTTACAATAGTTTTTAGACGAGGTAGTCTTCTTTTGGTAATTTTCTAGGTTTCTCTGAACATTAGGAATGTTTTATGTTTATACATTTATATATGTAGTTTTAAATTCAAGTAACATGTTAATTTTGGTAGTACCAATTTTGGTTTGAACGATACTTAAAATAAGTTTGATCAATCAGTTGGGTTTGATCTTAGGCAATAACTGAGACAACGAACTTTTTCCAACCTTCATAAAACGATATTCTTCCATTTGTAAATAGAAGTATAAAATATTGTTCGTATTCTACTTCTAGAGTTTTAAGTTTACTAATTTGCATGATTCTAGTAGGTACATTCATAAATGGTCGTCGGTAAAATATATATAGGCTTCACGTTACGTAAGACTTTGTTATCTGTTAGTTTCCTCCCTTAAATTAACAACAAGACTCTACGCTACGCATTGCAACACAACAACCTCACCTACTTCTAAGCTAGCTTTAGCCTGACTCCTTTAGAAGTAATAAAGTCTTTGTGTGTGTACGCAAAATTTCACATGGTGGCTAGCAAAAAATTAATAAGTTCATTGTACGTGAGTAGAGTAATAATTTTTCAGGAAAGAAGTTTGTATCCAATAATAAATTGCAAGAAAAAAATTTTCACGAAGAAAAAGTGCTTTTTTGCGAATATTAGGATAATGCAAAAAAAATTTAGAGTTATGAATAGTTGAGACTGCTTTGCACAGAAATGAATACACATACGGGTAATAATTATGAGCCAGAACTAAAACATTACTCTTACACAAAATTTTGGTCGTAGAATTGCGATATTTTTATTTAGAGAAAATTTCTATCCACAGGCATAAATTACAAAAGGTAGCCCTAATCTTTTACATCATAGGAGAAATTGTTGATTGCTAATGAGCGATAAATTATTTTGTCAGCTGTGATTGACTGCTTCAAATTGTAACCCGGTAAGGACATTAAGTGTTATGCTCGGAAGTTAACGCAGGTCTAGAAACCCCCTATTTCTCGAAAGCAAACTTAAAACTAGCAAACCTACGCCAAGTTATTTTAAAGAAAAGTAGCGCTGAAATTAATTTATGAGGAAATAAATATGACTACAGAATCTGTAATGTGTCTCTCCAACGCTCCTTAGTCGTGAAATTCAACAGCATATCACTAAACAGAAGAAAACTAAACGTTGCACACAACGCAACCTAAAACATAAAAGTCAAAAATACTTTCAAAATATCTAACCGTAGGTAAAAGCAAATAAATCATCAAATGGAAAAAAATGTAAGAGTATAATAATAATTCTAAGTAAAACAATAAGAATAATAATCATCATAGTTCAGGTAAAGAACAAAATTATATCTTCATAAATGTCCGTTGTTGTTAACTTCTGCTGGCATTTGCTGTCCGTGATTGATATCGCAATCCTCGCTTCCCCCTGCGCTGTTTGAGCCTAAAGTTGCTCGGGCACTTTACTAGGCAAACCACGCAGCAACCAAAAGATAAAGTGCAACCATTCAAGAAAATTATCGGAAAGCGCAAAAAAACAAAGGTAAATTAACTATTCTTCATCTGAGACATGTCATCAACATGTTTCTTAAACAAAGCTGATAAACTCACGAAATTTTTTCCACATGGTATCATCTACAGACGAAAAAGTGAAGTTAAAATATATTTTATGCGTTATCGCTGAAATACACATTGGAGTTAATCATCATTTATATGAACCTTCGGTCATGCGCAAATAGGAAAGAAACAAGAGAAACCAATTTAATCAACAAAAAATTTGTTAACTGGAGCGGAGTTTTTTATGAGGGTTCGATATTTGTCATTGCTGTTTGTATTCAGTCCTCAAGTGCTTTTGCGTGGAAAAAAATTACTAACTAAAATTCTATGTGATGCTCAGAAACATGATCCAGACATTTTTTTCATAGCAACTTTCCTTGTTTTGTGACATGTATACTTATGTACGTGATCAACCTGTCTAACTTAATTTAACAGTTATTGCTGATGCTTTTCGAGCTTCTAAACAAATTGGTATCTAATTTGTTTGTGCTTGTACTGATATGTCTGTTTCTAACAATCTGGAAATTTTTGTGTTTTTGCCTGTAATGTCGAGGGGGAAACGTGGTAATCCTTCCTTTGAGATACAATCGCATTGCGTATCTTCAAGATACTATGGGAACTCCAGTTTCCCTTAAAACATACCAAATGATGTATTTATTATACAACCTCCTTTCTTTATCACATTTAGTTAGAGCCATAATTGAGATTAAAAATCAGAATATTGTACGTTTGCCTGCCCTTCTAGATATTGAATTTCTTCTTCTAGTGCATTCCGGCTCACTGTAGGCAACCCTGCGCTGTAAACAGAAACAACTGTCAGAATGCACGCGCTGATCCCATTAATTTCATGAAAATGTAGTTTTTCTTCATGTTCTCATTTTTTGCATGTAAACCTGTTCATTAAGAGAACTTTCGTTGTATTGTGCAATGTTTTAATTTTTCATTTGTATCGTTTGCTTGCATACCCACGAGAACATTATATTATGTAAACTACAGCCAAAATGTAGCAAACGTTGCAGCAACGCAGTCCGCATACAATGAAATTTTTGCTTTAATTAAAAACACATTCTTTTGAGCTGTTTCATACACCTCTGTAACTTACGGCTCTAAGTGATGAATCTGCGAAGCGGCTCCTAAATAAGGAGCAAAATCGGAAGGAAGATTGTCATCATTCCTGAATCAATTTGCAACGGTGTGTTTGAAAACTATTTTAAAAAAGGGGGTAAATGTATTTCCAACAATGAAAGTATTTATACTGGCACTCAATCGAGGGTAACAACGCTTACAGTACCTAAAAATGCAAACAATTTAAATGGAATATTGATTACTCTGCAATTTTGGCGAGATCCCGTGCAAGAGAATTGTCCCATGTGCTTGTTGCTAATGTTAATTTATGTAAAGATATTCACACATAGGTACTCCTACGAATGAAAATTAAAGGGTTAGCCCCTCTGCTGGTTACTCTTTTTTTTTTCTTTGACAGATTGTTTGTTAAAAGTGCTTTGCTTCTTGTAAGTTGTACTTGTAACACAGTAACAACATTACAGCAATATCTAAAGATGTTATTCACCTACATGGTATTTGGACTGATGCTGAGATTTTTGATTTCATGGAAGACGGGTACTGTAAGTTGTTGAACAAGCAACTACTCCGGAACGCCGGATATCTTCGAAAACGTGGAGCTATAACTACACTTCCCCCGTCAGAAAACAGGAAAGATGAGTCGTATGGCCTCAGCTAAGTCACACATAATTTATGAAGAAATGCATTTACTTTTGCTCCGCATTCAATTCTTTACAGAAAACAAAGTTTCTGCTATGTTGCTACTGTATTGGCTATTCCTTAGGCTTGCTAAAATTTTTATGATACTGTGGACGCTCGAATACACAAATCTTGTCGTTTATAAAAAAATCACTTTCAAGCATAATCGACTTGCGAATTATAACACAATCTTTTACTATCTTTCCGAGATCTAGCAAACTACAGTGTCTAACAAAATTCTCTCTAATGGTTGTATCATAAAATTTAATCACAGCAGAAACAAAAGAATTACATACACAGCAATGCTGGTAATTTCCGCCTTGTAAAGTTTGTTCATCTGCACAACAACAAATGAGGAAGAAATTAGACAACACAATTAATTTTTAGAATTTGCAATACATTTGTATTTGATCAAACTTCAGATTCTCTTAGAGAATTCATCGCAAAGAGAGTCATTGCTATCTATACATTAGCAGTGCTATTTACCGCTCCTATCTTCAAACCAATTATTCATCAAAGTACCGGGGCCATATATTTTGCCCATTTTGGAAGAAATAATGTGTTTTGAGATATTACGAGTGTTTCTTCTATGATGATTTATTTACGGGGTCTTTAGTCACTCAGTTGCAGTAATTTCACAGAACAAATTTGAAATTTAATTTCATCTGCACTTAATAAGTCATAAATAGTGGAGAGATAGAGTCAAATAATGCAGCACATGGTAAATAATTGTCGCAATGTTAGGGTATTTAAAACAGAGATAATCATTGCATTTTTAGTGAAAATCTGTGTACTTTCACCTTTGCTATAAAAAACATTTGGGTATTTTTCATCAGAACAATTTTTACAAAACGCGCTATCAAGTGCATGCAATGCTAATTCAATATATGTTGGCTGAATCCACTTGTATTATTTTGAACTTATTTTATGAAAGTTGAGGAAGCTTTTAAAATACGTGGTCAGCAGCAGGGAAGTGAAGAAATGAATTATCATCCTATAAATTATTTTTGTGGATACTTCAATCCAATTAGCTTCTCCAAGATACTTGAATGCGGCTTTCTCACCAATTTACCGACATTATCCAAGTCATAGCCGCCAACTTCAATGTAAACATGGAAGCATTAAAGAGTGTCTTTTGCAGGGTCATATCGAACAAAAAGCTAATGTCTGCAGAACAATGTCTCATAGGACTCATTTTAAACAAGGCTCTTTAACAGAAAAAGCAAGCTGCTATTAAATGTGAGATATTATTTTCTGAGGGGCAGGATTAGCGAACAGCAGCGAATTGCATAAGGGTCGCTCCGAAAACGTAGTTTCCCTTTTTTGCACAGGAGAGGAGCGCGACTCTTGTCCACATAGACCATGATCCCTTGAAACAAATTCCATGAAATATCTAACAGTAGAGAGATAATTCATGTGGAGAACCGCTGTACAGCTTCTGGTGTAAATAGCTACTATGGAAATACTCTGTTTCGAGCTGTGAAATGGTGCGGCTGGATATCACTGAGTGCAAACAGTTTGTTACTTTTACAGTTACGTTTTCATACAATTCTCCCAAAAACATGGAGAAAGAAATGAGTGTTAATAGTTGCAAAGATTTCTTTTAAGGAGACGCAGAAATCATCTAACAATATTACCATGTACAGAAAATTCATTTACAGCATTGAAAAGAGTTGAAAATTATTAAAAAAGAAATCCTACAACTTTGGTAATGTTATATTGATGTTTTCGAAGCTGGCAAATGAAATATTATAACATGCCATTTCCAGAAAACTAAACTAACTTGTCTTTACAAAATAGTACAATTAGCCAGTACTCCCTGCTGTTTAAATTAAATAGCAACGACAGAACATTTCAGAATACGAAAAAGTATCAAAAAGACATTTCGCCTTGAAAATTTCGTGTAAGACCAGATATGTAGAATTCAAAAGGAATTCTTTAACGCAATAAATAAATTTTACCATATTCAAATGATGGTATCATAAATAATTCTGCTTTTACCAAATATTAGCAGAAATTCAATGAAACTTAACTGGCTAATGGACTAAAGCTATAGCAACAAAACTCATTTGCCGCACTCGTGCAGAGTGCACCAAATGCATCCGAACCTCTTCAGATGAAAATGCGGAGAAACTAGTTGTTAGAAGACAATATTGGTCTTTGTTTGGAATAGATGTAAATCAACAAATTCCTGTTTCCCATACCAACTATCAAAAGCGGCCACATACATATAAAATTTATTTTTCACTCGTATTTTAGTAAGAATTATTTTTAAAAACTGCAAAGCATTTTTAGAAATCTCTTCTTATAAATGCAGTTTCATTTGGAAAATTAAGGAGCGTTTTTGAAAATCATGCCCTAGTTAAAGAAAAGTCATGGTAACTTCTCTCCAATGAGCTTATTTCGAATGATGTTTTCGCGTTTCTGCTTATCTTGCTCCAGTTTTTTTTCTGTAAGAAACTGTAAACTATTCATTTTAAAGCTGTTATTATGGGATCGAAAATGGCAAGGCATCGGAAGTTTTCCAAGGACGCTTCGAAATGCTTCATAGTTTGGAGGCTGTTCTAAAACAGCATTAAATGGATTCAGCGAAGGTATATGAAAGAGCACTTTCCCTGTACATATAATAAATTGTAGCAAAAGTCGAATTCCAGTCAAAGCATAATAAAAACTTATTACAAGGGCAATTAAAACCCGACGTCTCCTATAACATCAAACAGTATATATATTCTAATATCCAGAAACTCTATTTTGAATACATATGCTAGTAAGTAAAAAAAAGCAAATACGCGAAGCATCAGCAGCGAATAAAGCATAACTACAGATTAGATTAGGATCACTTTTCTAGGTCACTTTTGTAAGGTCATTTTAGAGGTTCATACACTGAGAGAGCATTGTTACACTAAATCAAACTAGTAAAATGAGTATCGTACTCTGTAGCGAAACAAATAACAGGGTTTAGGGTTTGGGTTTAGTGCTCTAAGGTGAAGCAAATAAAAGGGTGTGGGCTTGGTTTGTTTTAGGGTGTGAATTTAGGGCTAAACACTTTGACAATATCTCGAACAAAACAGCAGAAACTCGCTATGTTACTACTTAAAGTCGGAAAAGACAAAAAAGTGAACTATTTTCGCACCAGCAGGGACTCTTGCTACGTATCGGTCAATAGCTCCTTTTCCTTGCCCTTGTTTTGTACCCTCTGGCTTTCGAGTTACAGCATAAGTTGCATGGACGTTCATGTAAAACTCCTTATTTTTGCCCAATCGCCTTTTTAAAGCTTTTCGAGCTTCATCTAGCTGCTCTGCTGTCACTCGTTGCGGTGAACTTGCAACGATTGATTTGCCCATGCGTAAATCCGGTCCCGACAGCGGTAGAATTCTACCTTTTGGTGCCTTCAAGCGGACCGGCAAAGGAGGCTTGTACTTTATAGGAGGCATTATAAGAATAAAAACTTTCCATTACTTTTCCAGGAATCACACAAGTCAGTGGTAGTACCGATGAACAGTTAATCTGCGGTCCATCATTGATTGAGCAAATAGGTTATTGCTCACGTATAACATGTGCTCTTCTTCAAGGGTAGGAAATGCAATAAGGGCTTAGGGTGCGGATGTTATTGCAGGTATCGCATCGTGATAAGTGATTGCGGGAAAAGCTAGGAATGTTATGTGACTAAACTGCAGTTATGAATAAAAAGTATAGATTGTTTTTACTTACTACACCCAACTCCTATTCACGCTATATTCTTTCATGCATATGCAAATTGCAACTCTCCCTATTAAGAGAACTAATAGATCATATGCATATCCAGTACTTCACTACGTCACCGTAATACAACAATTTTGCGTGTAATATGGTGTTAAATAACTTTCAATTTGTCGTCATTGGGGAACCCAGGGAGCAATTATTACCAAAGTCATCATGTATGCTCAGGTGTTCTCTTAAGGAACTTTTCCAAGCCATCTTTCTATTTTAGGAAACAAGAATCAGCCTTTCAAGTGCATACTTGCAAAAAATTATGAAGAATTGGAGGTATTTAAAAATTATACTAACTGATCCGTCGCATATGTTTATAAGAGATGCCGTTGAAAATTATATGCACCGTTGATTCCGTGGTCTCCTTTGAACATGTATGGAAAGGGAAAAGAACCATTTGAACCTCATTGGGTACCGTAAAGTAATTCATTTTAAACAGCTTCGTGTTCTTATGACGTCGTTTTCCCAAAATTTCTTCATTTTTTTGAAAGGTTATATTTAATTCTACAACAAGATTACTTATTTAGTACTCCATCATTAATTATTGCGGTACTCCAGTAATGATACAATAACATCCATGTGAATAAAGGAAATAATAGAGGTTCATGTATATCATACATTTTACGTTAATTAAAGAACATGGAAATAGTTGCATTTGCATGTAATTATCTTTAAAATGCCCAGAATTCAATTGGGACTCCTGGAATCAAGCAAACGATTCAAAAATGTGCAAAACCATAATTCCAACTCACCATAAATTATCGAAATAAAGTGTAGCAGCAATATGAAAATTATTCCACGCCTCTAATTCAATATAATCCTTTGGAATACTGTATTTACCACATTCGTAATAGTTGTAAATACCATTTTGCAATATAGTTCAATCGCATTGGAATAATGTGAAGCGTTCGCTGTAGCATTTCCATTTTTCAAGAATCCAGTAAAGCTGCTTGATATGTCGAAAACTACAAGTTACTAAAAACTTCTTTAATTTTGTAAAACTCAAAAATTTCGTGTGCGTTGACATCGATTTTTCAAAATATAATAAATGTAGCATTGCCATGAAATATTTCCTTTTATTATGCTATAATTTTTGTTTGTACATAATTTAAGGCGCACAAGAAATAAATGAAAAAATTAGAAGTAATTCTTAAATGAATTTTGATCAAGAAAGATGATTGTTACAAGCAGAGAAGGCACAACACAGGGGGCAAATTAGCTACTTCTGTATTGTATTCTGTTGTGTGCACTTTGTTAGCGAACGAGTAACCGCCATTGCATATAATAGAAAGATAGCCGAGTGTAGAACTACGGTGGAAGCATTTTGAAAAATGAATTTTGCTTGATTACCTCAAAATATATTTTTAGGAGTAGCATGCAAAATAAATTTCATAGAGTTCCATCTAAGCATAAAACATTATTTCTTGCAAACTGTAGATATTTCTTTACGAAGCTTTTAGCATAGCCATTTTTTCTAGTTGGTTCTCACTTGCCCTATATTCTATAGTTGAATCTCGGAAATTGACAAGGAAACGAAAAGGCTTCTACAGGGTAAAACCTACTTACATTGATTAAAAGGGGCCACGAACATAGCTGTAAACTGCGCATAGAAAGGAGGAAGTTTCAATCAGAATTTACATACATGTTTCTTAAATATTTACTGACTTTTTTTGATGCGTTGTATTATATAAGATCAAAAGAATTCAAACTTTAATTTTCTGCTAAAACGAGGGCATGACAAAAGTTCAACTGCGGAAGTGAAGAAGGTAAATGTAAGTATAAGATGGTATTCATATCGTAATATGCGAAGATACAATTTGGTAAATGTAGAAGATTCCTCATAGTAAGAGAAGATGAGCGAGTGACCAGTTCAAATCCAAAGAAGAAGTTCAGAAAATTTCATACTTTTCTATCAAATCACTGAGCAAAAGTTGTGACTTTTTGATGCATTTGTAAAAAAAGTACACACATTCCAAAATTCTCTACAGTAAACTCGCTGCGCTTTTGCATTTAGCAAAAAATTAATTTAAAGAGACAAAAGAAATTGTTTTACTTCACATTTTGCTTGTCCTAGATTTTGAATCAGCTCTGTAATTTAAGTTAAATCTTCATTGATAAAAAAACACAATTGAGCTAAAGAAAATGATTGCTCAAATGACACAAAAAATATAACAACAATGGAAATAAGTCGAGTAGAGGAGTTTCAAATAAATTGACTCAGAATTTCAATTGAAAACCATTTTCTCCTATTTAAAAATTTTTGAAACTCGTTTATAATTTCAAATGTCATAAAATTTGGTTACTCTATGTAAGAACATTAAAAGGAAAGTCAAGTGACTGTCGTTATCAAATATCATGGCGAATGATAGAGTGTAAGGCTATGCCCACTAAAAAAATGCACTGTGTCTACACATAAAATCGATGAACTCAAACACACGAAAAACCAATAACTCCAGCAGGAAGCAAGATATATTAACCAATACAATTAAAGAAAAAATACATTTTCGTTACGATTGTCGCTAAATAATATTGTTGCATATACAATGCTTCCAAAATGGTACTTTTGAGGGCATTCAATCAACCTTGATGAAGTGAAAACAACGTTCAAATTTTCTCAATAAAATAATAACGGTTTCATATCAAAATAGAGAACTGGGTGGGGTATACGTCATTTTACCATAATCCTTCGGGTTAATGATTGGCTTGGATTCGAGCTTCCATTCTGGTGTATCTACTCCATCTCTTCCCCCATCCAAGTTTGGACGTACAGTCTGAGAATTATTAGCAGAAAGGCGAGTATTCATTAAATTGAAGACAGCTGGTGGAAGTATACTACTAGAATGGCTCCTTGGTATAGAGACACGGTTATTATTGGAGACTTTATTTGAAGATGATGTAGAAGGAGGTGGTCTCTTTGGGACTACAGGCTTCCGAAAACGTCTCATCATATCAGAATCAACTGAAGCTTCTCTTTTTTCAATCGATCGCCTGTTGTTCCAATCGCTTCGTTGCGATATAGTACTTCTTGAACTGTAAGCGTCTGATTGCGATGTTTCACTGACTGACGGCGAAACATTTCTAGATTGCATCCGTTTCGATATGATCATTGGAGAGTAATCCTTATACCTACTGCTTTTCCCAGCAGATTCAGAATCAGAACTATCTACCAATTGCTCAACATCAGAGGATGTAACCGACGAGCTAGTTGACAAAAAGTTGATTTCTAAATCGTCAGAATCGAATGAGGCCATACACTGTTGAATGTAATTGTTTACCCTCGCATTCTCGAAAGGATCCTTCATTACTTCATTGTACTGTAACTCTGATCGTCTGAGAAAAGAAGAAACAACTCCATCCTCATCGTCTTCATCACTCCCACTATCGGAAATGCTAGACGATCTGTTCTTCAACCGCATTACTAAAATTAGGACACCTGCAAAAAAATGAAAATCTTCGCCCTTCAGAAATGGTAGGTACGCCGAAGAGCAACTGGCTACATAGGAATGGATAGGATTTGGACTGCCACCGAAATTTTCTAGGTATAAAGAAAGTGCCAAAGACCTCCAGAACACCTGCTTCACTACCAACTAAGCATTTATTGAGAATGGCTTGAATGTGCACAACCTTTCACCAGAAAGAGAGCAGAAGCATCAAACACGATGACAGTTTTGACAATTGGGGGTGCAAATTACTTTTAGACCTAGTACGGGAGAGATACATTGCTCAAAGACGCGGTAGTCACCAACTTGAGCGAGTAATGCTTTCGGTCCCAAATAATTTATGTGCGCACTGTCAGAGGTGGGCGCTGTTAAATTCGTGCCAGCTGTTTTTTGATGCGCGGCGATAAACTAAAGTGCAGAGTAGTGATAAATATAACTGTGGTAACAAAATCACACTATTGGAAAATTAAACGCATCGAATCGTAACATAGCGTTAAGCTTATTTATGTAGCAACAAAAGTTCTCTAATAACAGGATAAAAGGTGATTATATCGAATGAAGAAATTCTGAACATTAATCGTTTAATTCAGTAAATTATGTTGGCACTCGAGTTATTCAAAAAAATCTATTGCGTTATGCTCAGGGATCGAGCATGCCACGTCAAACCTGCTCGCAAGAGTTTAAAAACAATTCTAGCAAAGGCCTAGTTGAAGGAGTAAAGGTGGAAAGTAAAGCGTGTTGTACCGCGTGTGAACGTGGGTTTTCGTGGACCACGTTCTGCCAATCGATTTATGACAACTACGGCTAATGTGAGGTGAGCTTGTGGGGTTGAACCCGTTATAAAGTTATTGTTTAGAAAATTATGACTATTTCATGCAATGTTTTTAGAGGAATGTTCAAATCTAGTTAAAATACGACTTAACTTAATCATAAATACATGAGCTACTAATGACTTTTTGATACGTATAAGAAGAAAAAAGATAAGGGCAAAATAGAAAACGAAAAAGAAGAAAGTGGACCCTCCATATAACTCTCGTTCCCCTCATCTGCTTATCACTATGCGTTCAGTCTTAGTTACGTTAGGCAACGTTTCATTGCAATGTTATGTCCCGGGTGATAAGGGGAATTGTATGGGCGTGTTGTCGTGTTAACGGCCCGAGAAAGAATTAACAGTGAGTAAAAAAAGGTAGGAAGGATAAATAGTAGGAAATAAGCAATAATAAATAAGTTCTAGGAGAAATATCGCACTAAGATAAGATTGCCATGCAAAAATAATGCTTTTGTTACACCGCGTATACATAACTTTATCAAAAAACTGTTACCTAAGGTAGCGTTTTAGTTCATGATGCCATTGAAAGAATTGATTGAAGATTACGGACTAAAGAAATATTGTGATATGTAACATGAATTCATCATTTATTGTTTTCTCTAAACTACTAACGCTCTCCCACCCATAATTGATTATTCCACCAGTTATTCATGCGGTAGAATATTTAAATACTTTTTTTTATTAAGTTAGCATGAAAATGTACCTATTCTATAATTCTTTAATTGACCGAAAAATTGATACGTACAGCAAGAAATGCTGAAGTAACACTTATTATATTTCATTATACTACCAAATACAAAAAATAAAATATGGGTTAAATTTCCTACATTTTTAGTTTGCTTGAATTAAATTATCGCTAAATGGCGCATCTTATATAAGGGTTACCCAAGAAAGAGGTGCTCTATTTTATAGCTACAGTGACAAATCTTGGCTTACATCTTACATATTTGAATTAACATAACCTGTGTTACAAACTTAGACAACAAATTTCAGGATTTTCTAATTCAATTAGCAAAGTAAGGTACACAACAAAATTTTGAAAAGATTAAGAAAGATTGAAAAAACATGCTGCTGCAATACTCCATTATATTGTTGAAAGAGTGTTCAATAAATTGTAGTAAGCTTGTAATTCTTAGCATCTTTCTGTAAGAATTTGCCAGTCGTGTTTTATTTCGACTTCGGCTACACTATACTTCTTAGATGCTTTATTGAGTTTTTGAGGTACTTCATTTTAAGAGCATGTATATCGTACGACTTCGCTGTAGCTTTGGGTTAACATTACTCCTACCTTTAAAACACACTCTTGAAGTAGAGAGGGGGAAAAAGCTAATCTTAAACACGGGAAAAAGCTAATCTTAAACACAGTAACTTAACTTCTCGAGGGATCTAAATTAATTCGAAATTATAACTCTGGACGAAGGAATCTGACAGATTCTTGAACTATTCCGCCATTACTGTATGCATTATTCAAATCTTACGTGATATATACATACTATGGAGGGTTCATACCTTCACTACACTATACACAGCTACTCGCTATCGTCCACACGTGTCGTCATTACTAAAACACTCTCACTCTACATCTTCTACGGGGTGGGAGATAAGAATCTCAACTTACGTAAAACTTTATAATCTCACACATTTCAAATAAGGAAAAATACATTATCGAGAAAAAGACAACACCAGAGCTAAAATTACTCATATCATTCTACAATTGAACTAAGGAAAAACTCATAACATTCTATCAATGCAAACTCATCAGACGGGAAAAGGAAAACGGCATAAAATAAAATAATAATAAATCAAATCACAACAAAAGAAAAACCAGAAGAATAAATTGTTACATCGTTCCCTCTCCTTCTTTTATTTTCATCCATTTCACTCTTACTGGGAGATTTCTTACGGCACAAACAGTACCTGTATGTATTCAAGTACAGCATTAGCCGCATTGCCCATTTTATTGGGAAGTTCAATCTCCCTATTCAACTACTACGTGTTAATAATAAAAAAAAGGCATAATACTATTGCTAATTAAGATCTTCATCTTGCCACGAAAGTTGAGATTAGATAAATCAATCGGCTCGGTTTAGACACTGCGTTACAAAGCTAATAAAGCAATCAGAGTAAAGTTCTTTCCATGAAAGTAAAAATTGACGGGCATATATGTGAAGAGGAAACCTCTATCACTTCCTTGACTTTTTCAAAAGAAAATAGCTGCATTACAAGAAAAAGAAGCTATTCATGATATTTTAGAATGTCCAAAGTGTGATTATTAAAAGCTTTATAATTAAAAAAAAAAGAATGTAGGGAAAAACAAATTTTTCACAAAAAAAGCTAACAAGCACTGAAAAGTGCAGCCAAGTTTTTCTATGACAGCATAAAAACCTTTTAGCTTTAAGGAAGAGCAAACGATGCTAATGCTGTTTTATGATTAGCTGGATAAAATTGCAACAATTTCATACTGTAGAGCCATACTTTGTTTCTATAAAATAGCGGAAAGACAGCTAAAAAACATTACCTCTTAAGCCTTATTTATTGCATTGTTAAAGAAAGTCAGTTAAAAATAAAGATTAGAATGCTGCAATGAATGGAAGGATAATGCAAGATGACTGCGAAAGGCAAACTTACGCTATTTTAGTTATTCGTTTTTATAGTGCAACGAAAATACTTTCGCTGAAGAGGTTTGCATTGCATTGTACCCCATATATGCTTTGAAATCTTTTGCACACACGCTAGCATCTTAGGTGAAAATTTAATTTATTTTAAGTTAAACTGTTATAGTGACCTATTTTAAAGTACAGTAGCATAGTCTTTAAGCGCTTACTTGTGGAGTAATATTTTTGCGGTATATGGAAAACGCATGGTTTCGGAGTAGCAAGAAGTCGATCAAATTGAAAAAGAGAATTAAAATGAATAAGTCATTGTTTCTCTTTTTTCTCTTTGTTTAAACACGCATGGATTTGAATGCTTTCTATGCCATTTCTTTTTATTAGCATCGCCAATCAATCTATTATTTATATTTGCAGCGCTCATTCTTTTTTGAATCCGCGTGTACACACCACCGGCATGCACGATTTTTTGTATTAAGTATCTGCTACATGACTAGGAAAAATTCAAAGGAAGCATACACATCCTTCAGCTATAATTGCTTCCTCACTATCCTGTTGATAAAAAAGATTTAAAAACGTAGTCACTACCTTTGCATCATGTTATCTCCGTTTTCCTTATCATACTAATGTTTTTGAAAAGTGCGTACCTGGGAAAACAAAGTAGTGTTGGCCCCTTTTCCGAGATTACCCAATCTAGAGTGTAGTATCTAAGGTACCTTTTGGTCAAAAGGATGGAAATTGAGGACGAGGATGAACTTTTGGAGGAAATGTTCTATCAGGAATCACAGGACAACGATCCTAAAGATCCTTTAGCTTTCCTATTACGAAAAACACCCACACCAGCGATAGCGACCGTCGAACCAAATGGCAGGATCTGTTCTCCTGCTCGCAATCTTCCTACGCGAAAACACCTCAATTATTCTCCTGAGGAACCTTCTGAACGGGTAGCGCAACGGTTGCTCAAGAAAGTGAAAGTGACCCCACTCACTCAGATACCGCTTTCTACTCAGGGTTCAGAGACATTCCTTTCAGACACATTATGGCATGGCTATTTCCACTTTGAGAGTTCCGACTCGAAATTTTGCTCTCAGGGTCGGATCTCTCCTTTATCACCTTCATTGTATGCATCTCCTCTTTCTCTGCTAATATCCACACATGATAAGGAGCGGCCTAAAGTCATTCCCGATTTTCCTGTTATTTCTATGGGAGAAATGGCCATAGAACCGACGGATATTTATACGATACGTTGTGTAGGCTATGGCCTCACGGATCGCCCTTTATATTTGAAAAAATTTACTCTTGATGAATTAGAAAAACAAAAGGAAGCGATTCTCACGGAATCCATTTCCACCACTTATAATAACGCACCCAATGGTTTAGCAGATGCACCCACACCCTTGTTTACAATGTTGAGGTTGGTATAAATTGCAAAATGGGACTAAATTCACCCATTTTCTATGATTTGAAAACACATTTTTTGACGTAGTGTATACGTGTGCATTACCATCATTCCTACTTGTTTTTTGTAAGTATAGCATCTCTGTAGAATCAAAGTAGGCATGCATGTGTGGAATGCAAAGTTAGCTTAAGGAAGAGGTTAATTTTTTTTGTGTAGGAAGAGATTTGATTACTTTTGAGCTTATTTTGACATTTTTGAATTAATTTTTTAAAGTTAAAATTTGGTTTGAAAAAAACTTTTTTTTCAGACGCATTGAAGAAACGTTCTTAGAAGAACCCAGTCGGCTTGTTCCAACCGCTTCAGCAACAGAAACTTTGGCTGCCTCCTTGCTTTCTCCATTTGAGGAAACAATCTCTGCATCTTCTTCTTCTACCGCTGCTGCCTTGGCTACTTCCAAAGAAGCTACTACGGAAGAAATGGATAGGCAGATGTGGGTGAATCGCTACAAGCCCAAATAGTATGTTATTATGAAATGAAAAGGAAAAATATTTTTTTAAAAAAATATTCTTTCTTTATGCAAAGTCTATTTCCTTTTCTTAAGATCATACGTTCACTTTGCTATATAAAACTTCTTAAATTTTTCTTGGATAATTCCTTCAGAGGGCGTTTATTTCTACATGTTTGCTACGTGTATACATGCCAAGGTAGTAGTTTAAGAAAGTAAACCATAATTTTATTTTTTATGTGTCTCTCCTTTTTTATTGTTTATGCTGGATTTTATCAAAAGTTTATACTTTTGATTTAAGGGTTTTCTTATGGCATATGTTGGTCATCATATAAAGGAATTTGCAAAAAATAATATAAAAATTTTTCTGTAATAATTTCTCTATTTCTATATACACACCCTATACCTGTTTACATTATTCTATTCCATCCCTTTTTTTGATACAGTTTTTCAGAATTATTATCGGATGAAAAAATTAAATTAGAGGTAAATTTTCTCTTTTTTATACTAAAATTACAATTCATGTTGCCTACATTATTCCTTTTTTTTCTCAATAAACTTTTGATTGTGTTTTTTATGCCTTGTGGATACATCAGTTTGTTTCCTTTATTTCTCAGATTCTTCTTTGGTTAAAAAATTGGGATAAATTAGTTTTTAAAAAACGCCAACCTTTTCCTAAAAAAAGTAAAGTTTGAATACTGTTTTTCATTATACTTAATCTCTCAATTCTGTAAATTTATTTTTTCATAGTTTCCCTTCTTTTTTTATTTTTTAGAAGAAAAACAAGAAGATGTGGAAAAACCTGTTGACGCACTCAATAATCAACCAAGAGTATGCGTTGATGATTTTCATTTGAATTAATGCTTTCTTTCAAGGCTGTTTTCTATTCTTATTTTCAGCTTCCTTCTTCCTCTCAACTTCATATCTCTATTCTTTTTAATTTTTTATCTTTCTCCGTTTTTAGTCTTTTCATATTTCTCTCTCTCTCTTTCCCCCTCCCCTCTCTCTCTCTTTCCCCCCCTCCTCTCTCCCTTCCTCTCCTCTCTCCCCCCTCTCTATCTCTTTCCTTATTCTCTCTCTCCCTCCCTCTCCATTCTCCCCTC
>JADAQX010000375.1:0-46948 GCA_015476325.1 Cardiosporidium cionae
TAGGGAAAATAATTGGCGCAAATCGAATGTCGATTATATTCGCATGCATTCAAATATAAGTCGATATAAGATTCACTCAGCACGTACATATATAACAAAGGTACTACTAGTTTGGGTTATAGGATTGCTCGATCCCTTATATTAACTACCATGTAATAGGATTGTTACAATTTCCCTTCAGTATTGAAAAAAATACTAAAAGTATACGAGAAAAGAAAGAAATTAGTCCTATTTACTTCTGCAAGTCACATCTACCGACAAATCTAAAATTAAATTCTTTTCTTAATGTTAAAGCAAAATTAGGCTAAATAGCACATGAATGCTCTATCTGGCAATGTTTTGCAGTTTTAATATATGTATAAAATAGTTCATGAAGGGTTTTCTATAAGCAGGTACTCCAAATAATACTGCAATTGGTAATATTGAATAACTGTTCAAAAATTATATCCCTTTAGTTTTACAGTTGTCGTAGTACAGACAAATACTTGCTCCATTTTCTGAGGTTAGATAGAAGTTATAATTATATTTAGAGATTGGCGCTGATAAATCGGCATTTTAATTTGTTTGGAAACATCCAACGCCTTTTGTTGATGAAAAGTGTCTAAGTGCGCTTAAAATTAAAAAAGATATGCAGCAAACTTATAAAATCAGCTACATTTATGCGATGGAGCGTATTATGGTAAGCTGTTTAAAATAAGATACTGCGCTAATTAACTTGATTATGTCACTACATAAATTTTTGATGCAGCAAAAGCTTGTTCATATTCATAATTCATGAATGCTCTGTTACCTCCAGCATTATTTTGCTTTCTCAGTAAAAATAATAACACTGCGTAACATTCTCCAAAAAAAAGCTTTTATTGGGTATGTGAAGTTTGCCAATATGCACATTCTCCTGTTAGTGCAGCCTTACGCATGGCATTTATTTGCAATTTTAGAAAATATTCAAAGAATCAATGTACAGAATAATTTTGTTGAGAGTTTCGCCTTAGAGACCTAAAAGACAAGACTCTCTAAAAGCATAGATGAGGCTAAAAACGTTAAAAAGATCTAGCTTACACTTACACAGCGCTGCGACAGAGTAGTTGAAACAATGACTCTTGCTTTTGGGATATACAAAATTACATTTATTGAAAAGTAGCATTGCAAGAGAAGAATCATGGTTGTCCTGCCTAACAACTGCTTACCACGATAGATGAAATCGATCAGTCAGCACACTCAAAAGCTTATTCCTTTGCTATAGCTAGCGTTCAAAGTGGACCACAGCAAATTCTCTCCAATTTACGGAACCTGTTCGAAATCCTACATTGCAGTAAATATTTCGGATGGTCTTGCACACGATAATATTCAAACTATTCACAATACAAGAAAACCTCAGCAAATTCGTTCTGGTTCATTCCATTTTGTAAAGACTAGCAGCCATTTTAATTGTATAATTCGATGTTCAGCATATGCTTAGCATGCCTTTTAGACAACATGAGACTGACAACTAAATCCTTTACATTCTTCAAACAAGGCGTACTTTTTTCAAGTAAAATTATTTGTTTTACTTGTTAAACTCTGATACGAACATAAATGTTTAGACTGTTTTGAAATTATTCTTTGTGTGCTTCCACTCTTTTTCTGTGAAGAGTTCTTGTTACGCTTTAAGCGCAACTATTATCGCGACTGCTTCATACTTCGTATCCCTGTCCTTGCTTATGCTTTGTTGACTAGTGCAATTTTCACATGCACACTCCTATATTACTGTCTTAGTTTTATGTGGAGTGTCTACTAACTGCTGCCTTTTCACAGCCACCACTGAAATATTTATTCTACACTGCAAAATATTTTCTGTCTGATTGGATAGCAAGCTCAATGGAAATTGCTGTGAGCGATTATCTTTTAGACAATCGAGACAAAATTCTCAAATGGAAATGTGGAAAAAACTGTTTGTGCAAAGACATGCTTTATTACATGGAAACCAAAGGCTTCAAATTCATTTTTATGCAATAGTTTATACTCTATCACTTTTGGAGGATGCAACCAAAAGAATTAGCTATCAACGTCAAGTGCACACAAAACGTTTATTTTGATTTCAAGGTGCCAGAGCATAAGGAGTGAAGCCTAAAAATTATATGGCTATAGTTAATATGCTTATCATGAGCATTTTTAGACTCTACTACAGAAATTGCTCTTTAAAGAAAGCTGAATATGCTGGTAAAATTGGTATTACTAGCCATTCTGCTACAAGCTCAGATTAATCATGGCAATGCTTCCAATGGGGAAAATTCTACAAACTTCTCCAATTCCATACCCTGGGAGGAGAATAGGTTACTGGCTATAAAACATATAATGATAGAAAGGTATTTCCCAATGTTATATAACTCGCAATTGACGAAAAGTATCGCATCGAATGATGAGAAAGACAATATTTCCAGGGACTTATACTCGACCAATGTACCATCAGCGGGTGTTACCCTAATTGACAAATATGACAGAGAGCATATCCAGCATCTTTACAATGCGGTGAATAATTTACAAAGTGTTAACAGGACCCAGAAGAGCGCTTCTATTATTTATTCCCCTGAAGCTTGCTCTTTTTCCGATCAGTATCACCTTTGTGTGAGCAGAGCCAATTTGAATGTGATTTCTATAATTATCATAGCCTTAGATGAGCACTATTACATTCAGCGAACGTTGGATTCAGTCTTTAATACCATTTCTTTGGAGCACCTCAGGGAAATTATCATAATTGATGACGCAAGTAATCCTTCGTTAAACTCAAGCTTTCAGCTTAAGGAACCAGAAGCAGCTTTTGTGAAGTACATGAGAAATGAAAAACGTGAAGGTACTTCATTATTTTGACAAAGAAAAAATATTTTTTTCGTCTGGTCATACCGTCTTTCAGCCTAAATCATTCATATTCAAGATTGTTATTTAATATATGCACATATTTATTTTTCAAAAAAGAGTAAATTGTAACTTACATTTAAGTTTTTCAATACCGTGTGGCATTGATTTTTGTTTCTGCATCCCTAACCAAGCGAAAACTCGTTTTGGACTCGAAAAATATGTGGCATCTAAATTCTTTGTCTGCATGCTTTATATATTACTTTACAGTAATAGTGGCAACAATAATGCAGATTCCAAAGGCTTATTTTAAACTTTCTGTTGCTTGTGATCAGGGTTAATTCGAAGCAAAATATTGGGTGCAAGTCTCGCCACTGGGGAGTTACTATTTTTTACTGATGCTCATGTACGGCTACATCCAGGTTGGTCGCTTGACATGCTCAGGCATGTAAATGCAAATTATAAACGCGTTGTAATTCCCCGAATTGTCGGATTAGACAAAGAAACATGGTTACCCATGTGGAAAATCGCGGGATATAAAATGTACTTTGATTGGAAGTTAAATTCTCACTGGCATAACGATAGAGAGATTTGGGCTCCCATTATGAGTGGAGGTATTTTTGCAATTTCCAAAAAATGGTGGCATCAAATTGGCGGCTATGATGAATATTTGAATGAGTGGGGATCCGAAAATATTGATTTAGTAAGCATTTTGTGCTAATGTACATTACTGATACTGTATACTGCTACGTGTGTGCATACATTAAGAGCAGTAATACTAATACACCCAAATTTTCCAAATTACTTTAAGTGTATGCCCCTTTTATTCTTATCGATATATTAAAAACATTGTATACTTAGAATTATTTTTATGTAAACATCATCATATCTTTTTGTGGCCCTTTTGGCATTTTCTTGCAGTACATCTACATCTTTATATCATTGTAATCAAAGTTATCACGCAACAATTATTACTTTAATTAATATAAATTACTAAAAGTTTCGCACAGACTATCGCATATTTACTAATTTATATCTTATGAAGAAGATCTTTGGGTCACTTTTTCACTACATTTTTAATATGTAAGCATGCGAACATCGGATCCCCTCAAACATGCAGCGGTGTGGATACTCTTGTACATTTAAGTAGCTAGTAAACTCTTGCTGCCATTTTATTGTAAACAAGAATCTACTTAATATAGCCACTAAGATGGTCAAAATTGCCTGCTAAATAAGCGTTTCTGTGTTTGCAGTCTTTGCGAGTGTGGCTGTGTGGAGGTGAAATAGTTGTTGCGCCACAATCAGTGGTCGCCCATTTTTTCCGTAGTAGTTTCCCTTATGAAGTAAACAAATCTAGAATAACAGAAAATAAGTTGCGCGTTGCTGAATCTTGGCTAGATGACTACAAGACAAATTTTTACACAGCGAGTGGTATTAATCCGCTTTCTTTTCCATTTAACAGAAACTTCACAAAGATTCATGCCATTCAACAGACCTTGCAATGCAAAAAGTTTGACTGGTGGGGTTTATTGTATTTATTAAATCACCTAGTAATGCAGTAATAATTTTTTGCTGTCATTTTTGAAGTATAAAATTTTAAAGTTTTTCCAGTTTTGCAAGCGATGCAGCTCATAAAAATGCTAAAAGAGAAATATATTCAAGAAATTTGTTTCTTCACATTTACAGATAAATTGATGCATCCTTTTATGCAGGTTTGTTACAAAATTTCGAAGCGTATTCTATGAAAGGGATCTTCTGATAACTCGTCGATTCGCAATTCAGCATAGCAGCACTGGCCTTTGCATGGCAGGGGACAAAAATAATACACATACGTTGAATAAATACTTGCCCAAGCTATGTCCGTGTGATCTTAACAAGCACTCGCAGCATTTTACATGGGAGTACATGACGCATCATTTGTATAGTATAGGTATACTTCCTGCTTAAATGCTCAAACTTGTGAAATTACGTTATTTTCTTGCTAGCAATGTCATTGTGATAAATTGTAAAGATGTGTACAGGGAGAAGATGTACCGCTTAATACTTTACAAGCATGGAGAACCATGTCAGTCTTAACTCTAATATGCTTTGTCAATAATGTTTACAGGTCTTAAACGATGTCTGTCAGCCGAAAATTTGGGCAGCGAAAAACCTACACCGTACTTCCTGGAATGCGAAAAATTCGACCCTCAACAGCAAATTATATATAGACAAAAACGACTAATTGTGGGGTCTTTATGCTTAGATTCTGTAAGTGTCACAGAAAGTTCATTGGTATTCTCCGATTGCGTGATAAAAGTCATGCCGACAGATGCGACGAGTGTTACTTCTCTTCCTACAGCAGATGGGAATACACTCTCTTTTACTTTACATTACGTAGATGATATGCTGCAAAAATTATACTAGAACTAATAATGTGTAAAGATAAAAGCAACAATCGCTTGTAAAATAAAGCTACAATCTAGGTAAATCTATGGGATTTTAAGAAGTGATACAGTAAATGTTACAAGAACTGCGTTTTTTTCCCTGTCAAAAAGGTTATAAAGATCCTCTAGTGTTACTCGTAGCCAGTAAATCATATCTTGCAAGGATGCAAATCGTTGATAAGTCGTGTAGAAAATTTTCTTCAAGCTACACGATGATTTGTAACCATTACTAAAAAACTACCGAGAGATGAATTTCAAATAGAATAATAAGATGCTGCATTAAAAGCCTTTAAAAGTGACAACGGATAAAAATTAAGGCATCTTTGCGCCTGAATACACGAAATATGACTGCTCACTCTTAAATGGTCTCGTAAACATTTATAATCTAACCATATTACTTCGAATTTCGCTAGGAATATATTATTATGTTCTCTTATTTTTCCAAAAATTTGTTTGATTTAAAGTAACACCTCTAAAAACAATGCTATTTTGCTAGTTTCGTGTGACTGTGTGTTCCATTTACAATAAAAGTTTTCACTTTGCACTCATAGTAACTCTGAAACCTTCCATGTAGAATTGCAGATAGTCTCACTACCAACGTCAATATTTCATGTTTGCATGCAGTCAACAAAATTGATATAAAAATAAAACGAAAGTGAAATAGACTATGTGAAAGTAAAGATTATTATAGATGTTCTGTGTTGTGTATTTGAAGAAATACGCTCCTACGATAGTTTTAGAGCTTGTTTTACGTGTTGCATTAACTAAGATGAAATAAAAGAACTTGTGTCAAGAACCAATCTTTAACAATACTATATTGTTAAAGATCGATTCTTGTTAATCAACCAAGAGAAACCTCAATTTGTAACTTACGCTACGAAGATAAGTTATTCCAAAATTGTCGCATCGAAAAGAAGTTTTATTTTGAACAAGCGATAAGAAAAAGATATCTAAAGAAAAGAACTAATTGAAAGATTGACTCTCCCTCTAGTTTCAATTTTTCATTCTCGATCGATTATGTTACATCTGAGGTATGCTTGTTGTTGTTCGTCGGACATCGGCTGTATTTGCGTGCATCTCAAACATGGACCTAGTTGACTCGCTCTCTGTGCTTAATAAATAATCGGGGTATTTTTACATAAACTAATTCCTACCTAGGCAACTACTTCATTTCTACGTACCTATCATAAATATAATATTAATCCTATACATAGGCAATTTAAGTATTCAGCGATTATTTACTTGTTACAGATAATGTTTCTTTTTCTATTCAAATGCAATATTTTGTGTATGCCAGAAAGTTAAATTGGGCACCGCAAATGCATGAGGAAGCTTTACGACGCGAAGAAATTAAAAATCTGTAATGTGTGGTTTTCTTTTACGTTTTGTGAGGGATGATCACTTCAGTACATATTGCAGGACGTAGTATTGTCTTGAACATTGAGTAACAAGGACTGATTAAAAAGGGTTTTCGCATCTAACAGTTCGGCATTTGAAATAAATGAGCAATCTTCTTGCATACATTGCTAATTAAAGGAATAAAATGTTAAGAAAGTAGTGGCATTGATCCTTCAATATATTTTTTTTAGTTGACTTTCTAGAAGTCAATTACATGCGATGGCAGAAGAATGAATATGCGTGATGACGAAATAATTTCAAATGTGGAATTCGTATTTTCACTGTAAGTCGATTGCTAAGTTCGCGCCATTACAGTGTTGGGCTGGTTAAGGTTCTCCGCGAACAAACTTTCTCGTACTCAATTGAACTATCATTCCTTTCTTACATCCCTTGCTACTTTGAGGTTTCTCTAATATTACATTCTCCCGCTTTCTTCTGTGTATTAACAGCACTTCTGATATAGATCGCCTCACTTCTCCCTATGACACTCTTTCTCTTATCTTCAAACTAACTTCCTGTCATTGCATACATCAGATGAGTAAAGGAAGGTACTTCTGATACAGATTTTCTTTTCTAACCTACTTTTTTTTCGAAGCCTTCTTTCCCTACGCGGCTTCTTTTGGCTGACGCGAACCACGAGAAGACTGACTTATTGTAAATTTACTGTTTACAAAATGAAGAGAGGTAAAAGGGGAAAATGCTTTTCCATTTCTGTAAATACTTTTTCTTTTTTATGGGATGCCACCAACTCTGTAGAGGTGATGTTCGTTTTCTGGCGACTTTTCTCTTCTTTTATTGGTCGTATTTCAATTCTTTTGTTTGTGGGCCTGTCGATGTATGTGAGGGTAGTAAAGAGGATGTAAGTTATATTATGTGTTGTATAGTTATTTGAAAACGTGAAAGTGTGCTAATTCTTGTGTCAAACGTGTATAGCCTTTGAAATACAAGTACTTACTGGCCCTCCTACTGTTGGGCACATGTAGTTAGCTTTAACTGAGTAATTTTTCCTCTGGAGATGTAGGTAATAACTAGAATTCCTTGGGGCGAGGTGGAGGGATCTTCTGTTAAATTTATTCTTCTTTATTCATTTCAGGTAGAGGAAGCGGCGGTGGAAATAAGCTCCGAGTTACTCTTGGTGCGTACTCATATTGTAGTGTACATCTGTTTTGGATTCAGTTTGTTTCATTAAAATGTATACTTTATCCGCTTTACCGATTTACCCCGAATTAGAAGAAACTTTGTGCTGTGTGATTCATTCCGCTTGTTTACTTTGTGCTGAACAGTGGAATTGAAATTGCGGAACTGCTTTACTTATCTCTGCTTTTGCAATTCTTTCGTATAAGGTTTTCACTATGTATTTAAATGTTATTTTTTTACGCAGGTTTGCCTGTTGGTGCTCTTATCAATTGTTGTGATAACAGTGGTGGCAAGAATCTCTATATTATTGCTGTTAAAGTAAGAATTTTTAAATATTCATCTGGCTGCTATTGTTCGTAAATTTCTCATTTTCATGGGCTTTTATGCTTCATTATTGTGATAATTTGCGAATGGTCTTTAATTTCAGTACCGAATATTTTCACTGCATAATACCTCTCTTTATTTTTCAGGGCACTAGCTCTTGTTTAAATCGCTTACCAGCTGCCTCTTTGGGTGACATGGTTCTAGCAACAGTAAAAAAGGGTAAACCTGACTTACGTAAAAAAGTACTCCCTGCGATCATTGTACGTCAACGGAAAGCATGGAGGAGACATGAAGGCTATTTCATATATTTTGAAGGTAAATGAATGCTTTTGTGTTTGGCAGTTAAAGCTTCCTACATGACTCGGCTATTTTCTATGTATATTTTATATCTCAGATAATGCTGGTGTCATTGTAAATCCCAAAGGTGAAATGAAGGGATCTGCTATTAGCGGGCCTGTGGGGAAAGAATGCGCAGAATTGTGGCCAAAAATATCTGCTGCAGCTCCTGCTATTGTTTGAAAGCATAACGAAGTAGTCAAATTTTTCTGCAATTTTCCTTACGAAGCACATAAGAATTCATGCCACTAATAAGTATTGTTTTTGTTCATTTCGTATGCCAACACATGCTCTGTTTTGTTGGTGTGAGAAATGCTAAAATGGCATTTATAGCAAAATGACTTGAGCAACATTCGCATAAAATAACGTGGGAGTACTGACTATGTAGAGATGATTCCAATCGTGATGATTCTTTCGTTGTTACTACTCTTTTATCGCTTTTGTTGTTTAAGGCGCGAAGCATTATGGCATCACTTATTATGACTCCTATACTAGGCCATCGTTTTGTATGTTCTCTGAAGAATGCTTCAGTGAGATATTCGAACTTTCAGTTGATTTAGACTAGACGGTTGTCAGTGTTGTCTCGGGAATGGGTGTAGAGGTGATTTTTTGCTACAGGGAAAGCCCATGCTAATGGAAGGAGAGAGAGCTGTAGCCAAGCTCGTGTACCGTTCTCTGTTCGACTGTTTAGCAATTGGAAAAGCATGATTCGCGATTGTTTTGCTGATGTAGTCTCACTGTTTGTTTCGTGATAAATTTACTCTAGTTCAGAGCAAATTGCCTGAACTGAGTTTTTGAAAGAATGATACATGTGTGCGCTGAGAGGAGACGGCACTTTGTATTTCGCTGCAATCCCCCTAGATATTTGAAGTTGTTTAACTTGCCGAGGGGATACCAGCAAAAACACATTCTCATCAAATTAATTCAAAACGTATGGAAAGCGGATTAATCTTGATGGGATAACACTTAAGTTCTGCGATACCAGATACGTAACAACACGTGTTTTTTAACTGATGCATATATAATGGCTTCGCTATTGCAACGGTGTTCAGCAGTGGCGACAAGGAATCATTGCGGGAATGACTATACCTCCGCGGGTTGCGGTTTCACAGGAAGTGGAGACTTTGTAGAAGATCTGGAAATAGTGCCAATAGTAAAAGCAATCTAAGTAGATCGTCTCTGCTGAATAGTAATCAAACTTAAGTCTGCGCATACAACCTTTTTACCTTATGCGAAATGGGTTAGGACGCATGTGAAGATATTATGTTCCCCCGAATTTATTTGCAACAAGCATCAAGAAAAGAATCAATTTGCATGTGCTTGTCCTGTTTTCCACACGAAAAAAACGGAAGATCACGGCAATTTACTGCAAGGCAGTAATTTCAGCGGCTTTTACTTAACTTAGTGGATGGATTTGAGTAAAATGAGCTTTAATGTTACGTACGTTTGAAAACGCGGTTACAATTGTTTTTTGTTTGATGACGGCTATAGAGTCGCTTTCTCAATCATGCTTCATCAAAGCGACCAGGTTATTTCAACAAAAATAAGATCTATTTCGATTTATGAGCTTGAAGAATCGCGAATAAGCTGAATTTGTCAATTAACAGTTGCTCCGATTCATCATGCGAGTACCGCTTAATGTTGCTTCGCTCGTTGGCTGATTTTTTTCGAGTTGTTACTTTGTTAGGCACTAATTCAGCGATGGCACCTTGAGACTTATTTTTCGAGTACCCTGTTGTACTCAATGGAAACAGGATGTGATATGATTCACTCAAAACGCTATGTTTAGAACTTTTATAAGATATTTTTAGTAATGCATTCGAACAAGGAATTTGCAATTTTTATCTTTTAAGACTGCATAATCCGTTAATCGAAAGTGTAACAGTGGTACCGCGACAGAGCGGGACACCCATTTTAATTGTTATTTTATATTATTATAATTATTCTACCTTTATCAAAATTAACTTTTTACTACGTAGCTATTTTTCCTAAACTAATTAAGCCAACAATCCGCAGTTTCCCCATTTTCCCCCAAGGGGATCACAATGCACATAAAGTGATGTAACATTGAGCCGCAATATCGGAGCAATCGAAATTACGGGACTAATTCCCCGATGTTTCCCGCAACTAGGATGCACTCATTTTTACACCTTTGAGGAGGAGAATGAGAGAGTAGTAATAACGTAGAGTTTCAGGTTAGTATTCTTTTTATTGTGAGTAGATTCATGAAGGAGTGGATGACTTTTCCCTTGCTTAGTTCCGCAAACAGTTGTTATTAGCGTAGAATAAGTTTATGTTTCATTATACTAATTAAGGAAAATATCCCCCTTACCAACTAAGTACAATCAATCTATTTAACTCCCTACTGCATAAAAGTACTATATCAGCCGAAATTTTCAACACACGATTGGCAGAACGTGATTAATTCTAGTTCGAGCAACTCATAGAAAACACCACGTTCACATAAAGTATATTTTTAATAAACAGTCTCGCTTCTGTTGCCATGAATGCCATAAGCATTTGAAGAAATACCTTGTTTTCGTTGCATGCAGAACAGTATTGTCAAAGACACGAATAGAGCGATACAAATTGTGAAGGAAATTATAGCTTTGCATTTTTCTTGTTGCGATACGGCGCATTTTGTTGTGAATATTTGAGAGTAAGGAGATGGTTTTGAAGGCGCATATTCTAGTTAAAGCATTGCAGATACTTTAAAGATGCACTCATCCTAATCCGCCTAACTTATTTTTTTGAGAAAAAGTTATCTTAGGTATATTTTGATTAGCTCCTCTGCAGAAGTGACTACTGAAATTCAAAAGTATTAGTATTTTTTATTATTGGAATGTTTCATAGCTACAGCGAAAAAAATCTTGATCAATTCATTCTACTGGCTATTTTTCATGAATAAATTTTAAAATAAAGGCAATGAGCAGCTTTAGAAGTATACCAGTACCTACAATATTTCTGTGAAATTCATTGGGAAAATAGTCGAGTAAATTGTTAACTTTTTCTATTTGTCTGTTAGAAATGACCTTCACCTGATCCTACTATTGTTTAGCCAAAATATCTTCAACTATTTCTTAAGGTGCTTACCAGGAAAGTATCAAATATGAGAACTTGCCTTTATTTTCACACACAATCTTTTATTAATAACTTTAAATTCAATTGTATATGATCGCCTATAAAATTTACTTTTGTTTTTTGAAACAGAAGCAACAAAATACTTTTAATTTATACATAAGTTACATACTCTACACCACATATTTTTTCAAATAACTTCTTGTAATTGTATTTGAATATGCAGGATACAAAATTCCATTTTGACATGAATTTGTTTATTCTGACATAGATCTCGCAACAAGCGATGCATTTCAATTATAATTCACACGTATTGTAATATTTATGTTGCCAACCTTCTAAATATGTGCTTTGTGCTTGTGTCATACAACTACAGAGTAGCAAATTATGTAAATTCTTCAAACAACTATAAAATTTAGATGATGCAGCAACTTGCTTACCTACCAAGCAATATAAAATCGTCTACCAATAAGGAAATCACTTTATGAGTTGATGGATGCAGATATTTGTTTTGACAAACGCGCTTGTTGTTGTTATTTTCAATATAGGTACCTAATTCAAATTCAAAATTGGTTTTCCCAAGCAGTTTTTTTTTTACAGTCAAATTTCTGTTTCAATTTACGTATACTTAGCCGACTGAAAAATGCTTCTAATATAGTGCATAAACTGTCGTACTTCTATTGCGAAAAGCATTCTTACTTTTCTAAATTTTGATTTCGTGGAATACAAGTATCATGTACAATAAAAACTTTTTACTCTTTGTGTTGGTGGAACTGCTCATCACCGGCGGTCTAGTCCCAATCAGAGCGGCTTGGATTAAAACATGTAACTGGGATATAGTTGTACTCGGTGAGCATTTCAAATTGTAAAATCTTTAGAATCACTATTTTAGTTCTCTAAATAGAACTAATGTATTATATAAAGCATATCTCAGCTCCTATATTCATTTGTTTGCCGTAGGAGCAGCAGTTTCAACATTTGCAATTGCGCAAGCTTGTGCGGCCTGTTTCTTTTCTTGCTTCTCTCGCCTTGTCAACAAGAATTTTCTGTCCCTTACTCCTTTGATGCTGCTACGATCAGTTGTATTCCTACTTTTTAGCTGGTTTACAAAAAAGTCCATTATTTATCTTTTGTTGTCAAACTTCCTTTTCGGTTTTTTCAATTTTTCGGCACATTCAAATTTTTATTGGCTCGCCATTGCTGGTGACGGCCGTGATTATTTGCAATCTCGACTCTTTCATGTTGGGCTTTTATTTGGACCTGCAACTGGCGTTATTTTCGTAACCATGTTTTATTCAATCTTAGAATTTAAACTACTCCCAAGCGCGAAAAATTTTTCATTACTTTCATCTGGTGAGGTACAATGGGAATTATTTTGCAGAGTCCCCCTCTTGGGTCTTTCAGTGCTGTCACTTCTAATTTCCGTTGGCGCCGCAATAGGTACAGAATAGTAGAAACGATTTTTTTGGTGCAAACATGCATTACAGAAAAAACTGGTCAGCGATTCAATGAAGCATTACATATTTTACTTGCAGTAAGTCGTAATATCCCTATAAGAAAACTGCTGCGTATAGATGGATTGCTTCCAAAGCAAGGTAGGCATTCATTTGCAAATTACACACAAATCTCGTTGCATTTCTCATTTAATGCAGTTTTTTTGTAGCATGTTCGAAGCTTCCTATTTCTACCTGCAAGCCAGAATGTGAGATATCTTTGAAAGCAGCGGGAATTAAAAATAATATACCCGTACATCAAAAAATAGCTCTTTTACCAAGTAAGTACATTTGAGGTGACTCGTAGGATATTGTGATGAACGATGGTACGAATTTCTTCTCCTAAGCAGAAATTTTTTCTGGCTAAAGCACAACCCTTTTTTTGCCTTTCAGAAATATCAATTGTAGGAAAGGAAAGGTTAGGAAGTATAAATTCAAAATATAAGCAATGCTTAAAGTAATAATTTAATTGCTACATGAATAAAAAATTTATACAATCCCCAGTACAACTTTTTGTTGACACTTTTTTATTTTTATGCAGAAGCTTAACAGTAAAGAATCAAGGGTTCTTCCATGTAAAGCAGCATCGAAAATCATCCTTGCTTGTTGATAGGGGTAAACGAACGTAATGACATAGAAATTTTCTCCTGTTATAAATGACATTGCATTGCAGCAGTTGAAACTCTACATGCGATCCTTTGAGTGACCACATCTTTTCAATAGCGCCTATCTGAACAATAAAAATTTGTTTGATTCTTTACAGCGTTTAGGAAATGGCTAGTTACCTATTACTTTTTTCTGTTGATTCCAATTCTTATCGTCCTTTCTTCTGTTTATTGTTACACAATCATTCGTAAGCTCACTATATTTGTATTTAATGAAGCCGTTAGATACTAACTGAGACAAATGCTAACTGAGACAAATGCTCCAATTAAGCAAACATAGGGCATTCTTTCTATTATAGCTTGGTATTCTTTAAGTACGCTCAACGGAAATTTTACAATAGCATCTTGCATTACAGCAAGTGTTCTTGCCACAACAGCGGCTTTTCGTAGCCTAATGCGCTTCGTATGCATTCGGAATAGCATAGGTAAGCACCACAAAAGCTGCACTCATAATGAATGTAAACGAAAAGTAATCCTCCCATTAAACAACATAATCAGTGAATCCAATCTGCATATACACATTTTTTATGCAGCTCCATTGATCATTTTTTTTATTGGAGCTCTTCTGCAGGTGAATTCAAAATTGGCAGTCTCAGTTAATTAATCTTGCACCACGCTCATAATTTACAGCATTAATAAATTATCACAATCGATGTTTTCAGGTTTCAGCATACGTATCATTTCCATTTACCAGCTTTTTTATTCAGCTTGGACTATTTCTTCTTCTTGGAATTGGCCTTGCTCTGTTTTTTGTGACTCAAAGAAGGTCTTGCGTTTTTAACCTTTGCAATTGCTTGGTAAATGATGAAAGAAGAAAACGTAATAATTTGTTTCAAACTTTTCTGATTTTATAGCGTTTTTGAAACAATCTACACAAAAAAATTGGTAGTTACGGGTACGGATCGTGCAGTAACATATATTGTTCAGCTCTCAAATATTGCGCTTCCGGTTATGTGTGGTAATTTGATTGCAGAACAAAAAAGATAAAGGCAGATTTTTTCTCCCCGCAGGGGCTGATTTCTATTTTTTTTATTACTTGTTAGGAATTTTTATGAATATTTCCCCTGCATGGTTACATGTTGGATACGGATGGTTAGGTTAGTTGACTTATGCACTATCGAATACAATAAAAGCAGAAGTGATAAAAATTTTGACCATCAAAATGGAAGATCAGCAATTATTTTATGAAATTTTGGGATTTAGTGAGCGCAGTAGGACTTTCAAGTGTTTTTGGAATCATCTTCCATTTATTTTTCAGTACGAAAGCATCGAAGGTTAGTTACGGTAAAGTTTTTTTTTCTTCAATCAAAAAAATATTTGAGTACATCGTTTGATACCACTCATAGCAAAGCGAAATATTGCTTGAAAATGGAGAGGACCCTGAAATAAGACGCACCCAATTAAGACATAACAGAAAGTATCAACATTATAAGGCAGGAAGTTGTACTACTTCTCAGCAGAGTACCCATTTTGCAGAAAAAAATAACCGCAAAGGAAAACATGAGAAATGCTATTCGGATCATAGCAATGGAAGCAATTGCACTTCAGGGAAGAATCGAATGGAGGGTAAGAACATTTTTTTTGTACTATTTTTGTAGTTACCGATAATTTTTGCTTTGTTTGTTGAACCAAACGGGCAACGGTCGCATCAGGAGCTATAAATATCGCCGCTGAAACATACATAAAAAAAATTCCACATTTTCTTGTTTAAACCTTATTTTACGGAATTTCATCTTATTGGATGGTCAGAGTGTGAAGCTAGCAGCTCCAAAAGTAGTTACAGTGAAGAAATGGAACGCGAGATCAATATTATGAAGTGGAAGCAAGAGACAGAGCTGAACATGGGTATGATTGTTTAATTAAAAGCTTAATGCCATAAAAAATATCCTGATTTCATTACTTTTGCGGAAGTTTTCCTTTAGTTATTCTTTTTATATGTTTAATTTTAAGAAAATCCAATTGCTGACATAGAGGATGATGCTGTATTAGAAAAAACTGAACGCAGCTCTGAAATTGCGTACGACTGCCAAAGTCATACTTCCTCAAATGAACATGACGGCAATTATTTGAAACAGGATTTACCCATTACTGTCGATTTCCGGGAAGAATTCAGTTGTCCATTATGCTGTCTGAATTTAGATGGTATCGGAAAATATGCTAGTTGTATTCCCCCAGCAGCCACTTGTTGTTCCATTTCGGGAAATTGTAATGAAACAGTCCCATGTTGTGCTAGCGCTTATAGAAATTGTACTGAATTTTGTGACGATGCAGCTGAAAAGGTCAAATGCCTTGCGAAAGAATCAGAGTTATTTGTATTCGACAAATGTAAAAAAATACGGAGAGAAATTTTAGCTCTCGCCATTGAAAACCGGCCGAGTGACTTAGATGAAAATGTTGTAACATCACAGTAGTTGAAAATACAGTACTTGCTCTTTTTTCTATCAAAATGAAGCACTGAAATTTTTCACAAAAAGTATAGGCAACAAACTAGTGTCATAAATAAAGACTACTTCTATCTATAAGTAGTCAAATAAGTAGCGTGTTGGCAAATAGCGTAAAAATTGACTCATAACAAAATTCCCAACAGGGTTTGCTGTGTTGTATCAATATATGCTTGTTTTGGCAAAGATTAATAAACCATTAGAATTGAGAGTTGCTTTTTGATAGCTTTATGAAGAAGAGTGATGCAATTCGCCACTATTGACAATTCATTCATCAAGAAGTATAGGTATACTGTGATCGAGCTTGAAATAGCCCAATTTTCCGGCCATGATAGGGTTGGGAATCAAATATGTGAAGAATTGTAATTTCTTATAATAACTTTTTTCATGTGTGATAAGAAGAAATTAGAGGTAATATTTGATTTACTCTATTAATTGGATTGTTGAAAAAAATTGTTTAACATCATCTGTTCATTAATCTTGCGGAGACCGAATAGATTACTACGCCATAAAAGCATTGCTGAAATTGCACTTTTTTAAGCAATAGCTGAACTTAAAATTTGCATGAGCAAATATAAATAATTTAAACTAAACTTGTGAATATTTTCACTTGCGCTGCTTTTACGTGCAATCGCAATGTTTTCTTTTTAGTATATCAATTAGCAGAATGAATGGGTTTATTTAAATTAGAATAAATCAACTTTGTAAATTTTGTTTGCAGAGAACTATTCACTGCAGGCAGCATGATAAGGTATTAGATTGGGATAGAATGACGTTTTAGTAGCTCGTAAATGATTTTTCAAAAATGCTCATACGAAATTGCGTAATTTGAACAAGCATTTTGTTTTGATAAATCAAAATTTAAAGTATTGCTAATTGCAACAAAACTTAGATGGGGTATAAAGTGCGAAGAAAACGGAAAAGTACAATGCAAGACAAGAATATTTTTGAACAAAAAGTTAAGGAAGATATTGCAGAGAAATGCTACAATAAGATAACAAAACACTAACTTGGCTGAATCAAAGATAATTGGAGAAATATGCAGTTATACTCCGTTCAATTGAGCTATGAAATTAGATTTCATAAAATCGGATGCTGTAAGTATTTTGTAAAAATGATTTTGGCTACAAATTTTTGCAGAAGCTTCTATAATTGACACTTGCTTATCTAAAACATTTCGTGTAACAAATGGATTTGTAGTGTACGTAGGTAGTAAGTAATTAGGTTAGGTAATTGTAGTGAGAACGTTAAGTAATGAATGTTCAGGTTAAGTAATTAACGTTTAGGATAAGTAATTAATGTTTAAGTTAGGTAGTTATACCGTGAGTAACTACTGCAGGAAGGAAAGTGAGTTAATAATATGCTGTGTGTTAGGACTAATTTAACTCATACGGAAAGTAGTTGCGAAAATAGTAGTAGGAGTAGGATTTGCGGAATGACCCGATTAGTAATGGAAAGTAGAGTACGAGTCGACTGGGTCTGTATTTGAATGCGCACAAATACAACCGGCGTTGACGAGCGACCAAGAACATTGATAACTAACATATCCCTAGAAGCAAATGCAAAATCGGAACTGGAGGGGAGAGAGTCGGATTAATCTTTTTATTCAAATCTTTTCTACTGAAAACTATGCTTTTTGATTAGAAAATATTATCATACTCGAATGCAACTACACCTACGTGAGAGCAAATTTGTTATGCTTTGCTAAATTAAAAGGAAAGTGAATCACTATTTAAAAGTATAGGACATCAAACTTATAATCATGTGTTTTAATTCATTTAAGAATTTTGACAGTAATTTACCCAGCAGATGGGAAGCCGCTGTATTTTGTAGCCTTCATAACGAATAAAATTTGATTGCTAACGTAGCTAGTGGCAGAAGAGAGCGCATCATTTTAGCAACTACTTATTCAATTTTTTGAATCTACCAGATATAACTCTTATGTGTTAAACATAAAAATCATTTTCCTATATGGAAGGAAATCTTTGCATGTAGATAACTTTTTAAAACCATACTCACTTGGGGCATTTCCACAAGCTACAGTGGCGAAGGCATAACCTCCTACGTATGCGAACGCCGATGGCAACAAGAATTTTACTGCTGTGAAGCGGAGCCATCAGATGCGATTTTTGCATAGTAGATTAGCTCCGAAGAAAAATTGCAGTCGACTTCTCTATCAGCCCTTATTCCAGATTTGCTGTGAGTAGGGTTATCCAAAATGCCACAACAAAGGCAAGTCAGTCTAACCTCGTTTGATATCTCAGCTGTATTCATTTCTTGCCAAACTAACATGTGAGTCAAAATATTAGTTGGCTGTCAGATTGCTTTTTGTCGTTGTGTTGTGCTGAAAAAAGCTCAAAACATTTTTTATTTCATTGTTTGTCTCCCTCTTGATTGAATCTCATTTTCATGCAACATGAATCCGATTGAAGCTCAGATGGACTCTGCGCAGATGGCCATAGTAGATTTGATGGGAGGGTCAGATATGTACAACAGGTACGTTTTATGTGGTACTTTCAATTACTCCTTGGTTGTCTAATGCTCTTTTTTTCAAAACTATCAAGCTTGATTCTAGGTTATTTGCGGTATACGAACTAGTTGTCACTACTAAAATGATAAGCAATACTTTCTTTTTTTTTGCAAAATGATAAGACGTAACGCAATGTTTGTATATTTTCTTTCATCGTTAATTTTAGGTTATCTAATCCCATTGAAACGTTCTTTCATATGATCACAATTTCGTATACAGGATGCAAGGAAGTTGTTGGACAAAGTGCATTTCGAATTTGAAAACTAATTTACTCTCTGCTGGAGAATCGAGTTGCATTGATAGATGCGTCAACAAGGTAAGCTCTCAAATGTAGCTGCCAAGAATGCCAAATGTAATATTTTTTTTACTACACAATTACGTGATAACAAGTTCTTATCCCTTTGATCTTTGCAGTACTCCGATGTACATGCTCAAGTTGGAATGCGCCTACAAGTTTTAATGGAGAAGAACACACAGACTCCGTCTTAGCATGAACACTCATATATAGCAAGAAGTTTTTTGAATGACTAAGTGCAAGAATTTCCTTAATGGAAACTATTGTACTCATTGCAGATAAGCGGGGTTGCTTCTCTCTTTATGTGAAGCTTAACGCCTAATCTTTTCAACGAGCTATTTTTACACTAAAGGCATAAATGCTGATTTGTCCCGTTGTTTTTTTGGATGAATTGGTTGCCTTTATACATGAAATATTTTTTAGAATTTGCTCATGCAGATTTTGTTTGGATGATTTGATTTATTGCTAACATTCGCAAATGGATTTCTTCATAATCCACAGACCCAAAGGTGTCGATAAACTTGAGAAGCTATATTAAATTTGCTTACATAATTAATTTTGTTTTGAGTTAACGTTTCGCATTCACCCAATCAACAGCCATATAAAATTTCCTTTGGCACACTGCCCAACGCGGGGACACCATCGATTCAATAGCATCCCAGAAGCCGCACCTGTATAGGATGATGTAAGAAGCTTAGCATGTTTGGTCCTGTTCTCATACCGGCGATTAAGCGAGATATAACTCTTGGAACCCCTGCCAGCGCTATTACTGTTCCTTCTCTTTGAGAAATTGCGAATGAATTACAAATGCAAACAAATATTTTTCTTCTGCAGGAATTAGTCATACCTCCCTTGTTGTCCAAGCTGAAAAATTTACGAATGGTTGATGCATTATCGAATATTCATAGCCGGATGCTATCGTAATTATCGTACCATTACAGACCATTCAAGAAATCTAAATGACATATTTACAGTGGCTATATTTATACGAGTGTACACTTCTCAAAGTAACCTGGGTGCCCATATCATTTCCCCTACGGTAAAGGCGGAGATACAAAGGGCCGATGCTGTAGAAGAGGTAGAAATGCCAAGAATAAACGGTGAAAGGGACTTTGTGTGTAAAAGGAAGTCCATGTAAATATTTGATTGCTTCAAAGTATGAATTGCAGGTGCTTACCGAAATGAGTGTTCCCTGCATAAACGATGCTTGTCATGAGGCAGTAATAAAAAATTAGAATTGGTCATACCAGTAGCAATAGATTGTATGGAGGAAGTTCATATTTCTTCCTTATCAAAGCGATAATGGGGAGGCATGCGATTATCAAACTAATGAAACAATCTCATAATAAGATCAATCTCAAATTTTAAATTGCTATACATACCTCGGATTAAGCGCGAGAATGAGTTCATACGGTGCATCTACACCGTATGAACCTGTCGCATTTTTTTGTAATAAGTATAGCAAAGTACATAAATCAAAGCTAACGTGTAAATATTTCTGGGAATGTTGAGCTGAAATAGCGCAGAATTCCTCCAACACCCGTGCAAATAGTCATTGCAACAAGTAAAAACTTCCATAAATATGGTGAATGGAGCAATTCCGAAAAAGTCTGCAAACAGAAGGGAAAAAGGAGTTGCAATGCAATCACTTACAAAGGTAGTGCAATTTTTACTTGAGTGAATTCAACTTTATTTGCGTATCCATTCATTTCTTCATTATCTGTCTCATGTAATCCCAAAGCCAGTATAAACTCGACGAAGCACCCAAGTGATGCAATAAGAATGTAACTCCTGATAGTTAGTCGAGAATGGAAACAATGCGGAGCAAAATCCCATCTAGTTAGCTTACCTATAATAGGTACTATGCGATGTTAGTGGACGAAGTGCTGTAAGGAGCATTGCAGCACTCAGTGCAGCCAAGTTTATAGATACGTACGAAAAATCGAAGGCTACAGAACAATTCTGGAGACTACTGTACCGCCGTATAGCTAAGCTCACAGTTACACGTAAGGGAAAATGCACATTTTATAACTTTAGAGGCGTACCTAATTTAAGGATGTTAGAAGTCATGGCTATTCCGATTGGTAGAGTGACAAATAGTAAGAATAAAAGCAAGAATTCGTGATAAGCAAGAGCAATGCCTATCCGGGAGAGAAAAACTATTAAAGAGCCTATGCACCAAACAAGAAAATTGCTAGCCTCCTTCAACTTTATGTTTTCTGCCTCGCTTGAAGGGATACCTACCACAAAGAAGCATTCTTTGTATTCCAACGTAGTCAATAATTGGACCCATTAGTAGTCTGAAGTTTCAAGGTTTATAAGTAATTTTTTGTGATGAAAGTCATGCTAGAGTTCATCTACATGGCTTGAAACACTAATAATATAGGACCTAGCGTGAGCATACCCGAACAATAGAGTGTTACACCCGTATATACTATAAAAGCAGATATTATAAGCAGAATCATATTCTTAAATAATGAGATCCATTCCGTGCGCACCTGTATATCCATCCTAGTAAAATGAGTTTAGCATAATGACATTAATTTGTTAAAATTTGAAAATGTACTACTCTTTCACCTGTAAAAATATTGGAATACCCTGTATGCAAAGAGATTTCATATTTCATATACTATGTTAAACCCAAAACCATTTTCTCACCGAAATATTGCGTCAAATATATGAAAAAGACGTAATCCAATCCAAAAGAAGCAAATGAATCAAAAAATTCACATGTTAGAGTCAGAATAAGATTGGGACACCCCAAAACAATCTGTTTCATCGTCATTCAATGCAAATGTTTGAATATGTTGTTCTGTTGGTTCAAGATGCATGCAGAACATGCACTGCGTTTGCTGCAGGGTTCTCACGAAATATGCATAATGCTTTTAAAAAACCTTTACACCTTTTGATTTGCGCGGTCAAATTTCAAGCTGATGAAGTTTGTAAGCGATTAATTATACTTGGCAACTTGTATTCAAGGGAATAACACTAACCATTGTACATACAGCGATACACTTTTTCCGCGCAAATTTAGCTGCACCAAGTGATACTTCGCTTATTTGCAGGAAAAACCTAGCTGTTTGGAGCGATCACCCCGACTAGGGGCAAACATGGATCAATTCCCGAAATGTCTAGACCATAGGGACTCTGAAGAAAAATTTAACAGAGGCTTTCCCGTAATATTTCGAAGGCTTACTCTTTATTGTTTTTATCTTTTATTACAATTTTTCCTTTCAAGAAGGTGATATTTGCAATTCTTTGATAATTTGCAAAGGATTTTTGCTAAAAATTTTTTTCTTGTTGCACTAGAAGCACTGAACGCTTTCATGCGTTAAAAAGAAATGTGCTTAGATCCCGCTCATGGAGCCTCCAAAAAGTTCTTTCCAACTTCTTTTAAAAAAATTTGACCCCGCATCTACAAAAGTAGCGGTGAGTCTTTTGCCAAAAGCTTGTTGCGACAGGTTATTTTATGGACACTTTTTGTATGATTCCCCTTATATGAGGGTAAAGAGCTCTGCCCTTCCCACTTTTTCAAATGCTTTTTATATATACCATTTTGTGTTGATGTAGGGTAACACGAAACAATCATGCACGCAAGGATCAAATTGTGCTCCTGAGACTTCAGAAAATGAACACAAAGGCGTCGGAGGATTAACGGCTTTTTTTGAAGAAAAAATAAATCGCTCTCTAGTTACAGAGAACCGCAAATTAGCCAAAAGGAACGCTTAGAGTTGAGGAAGATGAGTGGAACGTGATCAAGTAAAGTTCACACTTACTGCATGATTGTGAAGGGAATAATTACCTTCATTCAGCAGAATCATAGTCGGACACTACATAAATTACTAAAATTGCTCAAATTGTCTCAAAATGGGCGATATTAGCCATATAGTGTAACAAAGACAGATTGGGAGACACAAAAAATGGATGCTGTAATATCATCCCTCACAGGACACCGCTTATTGCCAACAAAGTTCCGATGAAAGGCTCGGAGAGCAACGTAAGGAATGGGAAAAAACCAGATTTCTTATTTGTGAACAAACTACCCATTTCCGTATTTTTACAGCTGCATTCTTAGCACAAGCTTGGTAGTACCCCAAATCGTAATTAGAAGAGCAAAAGATGCGGCTTTTTTGATATTCAAATTCACTCGAACAGGAATGATTGGATTTTTGTGCATACACCACAGCGGTGGCAGTTTGTAACTCATACCTATTATATTGCTATACTTACTTTATTTTCATTCAATCTACTAAAATGTTTCCGCTTTCCTGAAAAACATGTAGGGAGATATTACAATTTCTTTCTATTACATGCTTGAATCATTTTTTCATTACAGCACTGCATATCATAAACGGGGTTAAAGCGAATGTAAAAAATTCTCTTCGGCTTCTCTTCCATTGAGCACATTTTGTTGAAGCAGAGATGTAGTAGCAAAGAGAATATTGCTCGAAAAAGAAATGCTACTCAAGCATATTTCTTGTATACAAAACCACTTTAAATTTTCTCTTCTTTGTGATATAAGCTTCAAAATATAGAAAAAAATTGGCGTTTCAGACTACAAGTAAATACTTGGAATTTCTTTGGCATAAACAAGAAAATATAAGTTAACACGAAAATATCGTGTTGCCACTAGCATCATGAGAAAATTGTACACACTATTGCAACTCAATGCTATATTTAGTTGTAAAAAACATATATGTTTGGCCAGAAAGGAAGAATATATTTAATTGCATTCTGCCCTTGATTTTCGCAATGTATGCATATTTAAAAAGCGTGAAAGCTGGTAAAGCATACCTTTCTCTTCAAAAAGTAAATTTGTTCCACGAAGTGATTGCCTTGCTGTACATCATGTTGACGTTAGAATTTTTCACAAAAAATTCAACAAAGTCACGACTTCAAAATGGGACATCTGTGTCTATTCTTGGAAATTGGGAAAAAACGCTACTACTAATTGGAACAAAAGAATCACTTGAGAGCATAGTAAACAGCTTGTGAATTTCCCGTAGAAAACTCTGAATAAAAAGAGAATTTCAATGCCAGGAGACAAACAAATTTATTTCCGATCAAAAAATATGCAAAGAGATCAAAATATACTTAAAAATATATGCAAATACATGATTTTTTTTGAGTATCGCATTGTCAGGTAGAAGCTAAAACTATGTTAGGTGATCTTGAAACATTCAGTATCACTTAAAACATTTTAAAAAAACGAATGCTGCTATGCAGTTTCTTTCACTTAATCAAAAAATAAGGTTATCCGGAAGTTTGATGAAATTAGAAAAAACTGCTATACATATGTTAATACATGTTGTAGCCCTTCAAACTTAGTTTAGAAAACTTGGATCTTACATTTAAACAAACTTTCTTAAATCGATGTTCGTTTAAATCAAAGGAATTTCATTTGCTTATATTTTTGTCAACAAAAATTGTTTCGTATATTTAATTTGTGTTATTTTACATATTCAGAGTTACGAATCAAAATCCGCTGAAACATTCGTTTTCACAATATGGTAAGATATTTTACGCCATGACATCATAAAAAAAGCTGTCAGAATGGATTATAGCTATTTGTAAATGCAAAAACCCTACTAACTAAACTAATCAAAGGTGCGGTGCGCACATAACAAGTAAAGATCGTAAATATTACGTTGCTTTCATTCTTGAGTAAGATTGTATTGAATAAGTCTAGCACGGGAGCTCGTTTGATTTAAAGTCATCAAAGTAACTGAGAATGTATACCATCTTCAAAAGTCTTCGTATTACCAACGCAAAAGCGTAGCAAAATAATCTGCTACTCCTACTACTTAACCCATCCATTGACACGGGGATGCTTATAGTAATTTTCCCAGAATGAAAATATTTGATAACGGCGGAAATTTCCCAGTCTTAAAAAAGCGAAAAAAAATTTCTTGAAGAAACAATATATATTCATACTTAGATACAATAGATGAAACATTTTATTCTGTATCAAGAATGAGAAAATTTGCATAATGAAATATTCTACAATAAGTTTTATAAGATGCTGCTATACAGTGCTACCAGCCAATATTAAAGCAAACTGTTTATCTCCTAGAATAAATAACTTCAAGTAAATTGGTTTTGTCATAGAACAAAGTTGTTGGAGTTAACAACAGTTCAAAATATGCCTCAAAACTAGCAATACGCCTCAAAACTAGAGAAATTTGTAAGGGAGATAAAATCTTTTTGTGTAGTTCGTCCAATAGAATGAATAGAGAGTAGTAAGTTTAAAAAGGAAACATAAAAAACTACAAGTCCAAAAGAATAGTATGTGAAAGATTATTTTCCCGCTGCTCCAGATTGCAACACATATCAAGGGCCTACGCCGGGTCAAAGAACCTAGCCATATTGCATACAAGACTATCCCAATAAATTCATTTCATAGTCTAAGCGGCGAAAGATAATGTGACAATGTTGGCAAAAAAGAAAACCGAGCTTCGACGCAGGATAAGCAAAAGCTACGAAAAGTTATACCGGTTAATTATTTTACATTCCCATAAGGTTATTATGATATGTTTGATGTATAAATACAATGAAATAAAACCAAAGCAAATTACACTAGCAAAATGCTTTTATTAGTAGTGAATGACCAATCTCTAATAACAAAAAATAAGTTTGGTAGGTTCATTAACTTGATAGCAGTAAACCGCGTCACGCGAGACTTTCATCAGCATCAAGATATCCAAAACTTTTGTCTTAATCTTGCTTTTCACCTTTTTCATCCATTTTCCTAGCGCAGGGACTGCGTTTGAAAGTATAAATTATCATAATAACATAAAATTTATGCCCGGCATAGGCACTTGTTGAATGAGAACAAGAATTAAATAGATTGAAAATGTACAATTCCATATATCTAAAATTAGTACTAATCTCAAAACGCGATGAGTAAAAGCATAGCATTTCATCTAGAAGGGTCCCGTAATCAAAATGACGGCAATTTGATCAGCAGGCTTGAAAGCAACAGAAACTGCTAGCAGAAAGAATATAAGAATATGATACGATAACATAAAATTACTTACAGCTTTTTGTAAAGTTCCTCAGATTGAGGGAGTACACGAATACCTCCAAAGACAGGGCTACACATAAAAACAACAGGGACAAAGGTTCCAGCTTTACAGAACTACATCGCAAAATTTATTTAGATGCGTTCACAAAGTTACAAATGCAAGAAGACAGAAAAAACTATTCCATTTGAATATGTTTTTAGACTCTTGCCACTTCCAACGGGAAGGCACGTCGCAATTCGTTAGAAATAATCAAAAGGTAAATGCAATAAATCATAAGATACCTCTTAATCGTTGGTTTCTCGTTTGGCTGCGGACTCTCGCGCGATATCGCCTCACCAATAAAAACTGCATCTTCAACGCCCTTTTTATTTCGATTCCTTGCAACAAATGTAAATGATTTAAAGCAGAAATGTACATTGATCATGACCACTAAATCAATTGGGATGCAATCAAAAGCAACTGTCTTACATTTGAGCTTTGGCAGCTACCTCTGCTGCGACGACTGCCGCCAATTTGTCTTTTTGTTCCATGTTATTACTTTCCAAATTGATGTGACGTTAAGATCGGACGAAATAATGCGATAAATCCAGTTAATTTTCTCTTTTGGCTTAATATACGAAAAATGCAACAAAACAAGCGGCTAGATGTCATCCACACGTACCAAGCATGGCTAGAAACTGGAAATGCAATGCATTTTAACTAAAACTTTTACTGTGAAAAAAAATCAACGCAAATACCTGTTTGCCCTCAAATTTTTGATTTTCAAATATCTAGGAAAAGAGGTCCCAACTTCCGTCCTATGCCTTATGTACGACACAGCAGAGTTCGGTAAAGACAGTGCCTATATCCTCGTCAACAAATACAAATAGATTTAAGCCGAGGTAGGCTCTTCCGATAGTGGAGGCAATCGCTACAATTGATAAATTTTATTACACAAAGACAATACACCGGAGTTACTCTAATTCGATGAGTTATTACCATACGACGGAGCCCTTGCTTACGAGAGCAGAAAGTTATTAATACTGTTGGAAAAAGAGGGTACGCAAATGTTGCAACGATACATAATTCAAGCAGGCAAAATTGCACAATAAGTACATCTGAACAATTACTGAATACATTATTTGCAAACACACGAAACGAAGTAAACAAATGCAGCCTGTACCTCCTATTTAATAGCTTTTGGAAATGAAAATGTCTCTCTGGTTAAGAAGCATCGCACAGGCACAACAAAGTGCAACACATGAAAAACCCTTTGCTTTAGTAATAGGAACCCAGATTACATGGGGAGGGACAAAAGGATGCAGAAATACTCTACATTCTTACTAGTTGTATTCTTCAAAACATTACTTTACAAATGATTCCCCAGCTGTGTAACAAGAGCTTTAGGCCGAGAAGACAGCTATGAATCTCTCGTCTGTAAGAATATGTCAAATGAAAGCTGGTGACGGTAGGGAATGTTGCTTACAACGTGAGCAAAAACACGTATCTGCGAGCACGCACAATTCGTGAAACACAACAGAAATTGTGCTTGGCATATGGTAGCATAGGATAAATTGGCGTGCTTTATTGACAAATTTCTTTCATGAATATTTGCAAAATTTATTTTTTGCGTGCAATTACTTTTTCCTCTTAGCTTTTCTGAACCTCTAGTCGAGATTCTTCCCTTTGCTGGTATCTCACACCTGTAATATTATATACACGTCGAGTTGAAAAAAAATGTGAAGCTAGGGAGGCAGATTAGTTTCTAAAGTATAAAAGCAACAAAAAATGTTTTTTGGAGAGAATTTGAATATCATCTCGGTATTATTGAAGGAGTTTGGAATATAACCAAAGTTTAGTTAAATTAACAAATGTATCTAGGCATGCAGAGACTTATAACAAAATAGCATAGCATTGCGTAGCTCCAGTTTGTCAGCAAACAAAATTGTTTAGAAAAACTAAGCGTTGGAATTTGCAATACTTTATCCTCAAGTGCATCATCAAACTACAGCTGCAGGTATAAGCATTCGAAGTAATATGAGTTAGTATTATAATTCTCAGCTTTGCGCGTTCTCCCGCGTGAACTTTTCATGTTACGTGACCAAGTCAGCTAAGTTAAATAGTTCCATACATTGCTGATCAACTTCGCATAAAATACATAATGTGAGGAAAAATATTATTAACACTAAAGCGCAATATTTTCTGACAATTTTCCTTATTGAACATTATAAGGCTATTAGAAAATAACTTAACTGATGAAATTGTGATTATTTATAAAGAATAAAATATTTTTGTTATGCTTCTGTAAGAGTAGAAATGATTGATTCAAGAAAGAAACAAAATTATACTTAATTGAATGGGAACACTAATGAGCGACAAAAATGCACATCTGGTAGAAAATGAAACTTATCAAACTTTTAAGTTGATTCTTTTGCTTTAATAATACTTTTTAGATTTGGTTAGAAAGCTTGTTCTTATTCAAATGCGGGAAAAAACTTGCTTTTCTTACTTTAGCTAATACAATGCAAAGTAATTGCTAAAAGTTTGAGTGCTACAAAAAAAAGTGCTGAATCCTCTAGTTTCCCGTTAAGTGAACGTTTTATTATTCAGAGTAGAATCATAGATTCATAACAAATTTACATTCTCTTGAGTGAGAACCATTTTTAGCTGATCCAATGGAATGTGCTAGCTTATCTAGCGTAAAAATTTTATATACCTACATTTTCAGATCACAGGGCAAGCATTTTTGCTGATTTCTTATTCCAGTAGCATGCGTTTTGATGTTACGTATTAGAAACATAAATTTACTTCATCAGATAGCAAGTGAAATATTCTTTGAAGGAGCTTACAAGAAAATAGAGCACACTGTATTGTTATTTCTCATGTAAACCCAGCTTTTCATAGTAGGTAAAATTTATGACTTATATTTACAGTTTGTTTGTGAATAGTACAGAAACCGAGTTGAAATCTCACCGTAATTTATTGTATCAACACTTCGGTAGAGTGCTCTTATCCGAGGATTGTAAAAAAAATGGTTACTTTCTAACCATGAATAAAGAACAAATAACAAACATGAAGATATGGTGGCTTCCTTTTATATGAAATGTACTACAAAATAAATTTCTTCATATTGCTATGCAGCTGCGTCTATTAAGTATACATTCCATTTCTTAATTGTAGAAAAATCATTAAATAAAGGATATTGCATAGAAGAAAAGTACGATGAAGCCACGTATTACGATTCTGTACCTGCTAGTAGAGTCTAGAACCTTCCAGTTCCGCCTGTATGGTAGTTTCAACATTGATTATGATGTAGACCTGCTGTATGATTGAGATATTTCGTGTATCTGAGGTGAGCGAATGCTAGAGATAAGCTCTTAGGTGTAGATGAGAGTTGAATTTTACGTGCTACAGTAAGCAAACGATTGAAAAGGTCTTACGACAAACAATTTCAAGCAGCCAATAACAAGTTTAAGAACCAGAAAGTATATGTTAGGTAATATTTCATTGAGAGAATATTGACGATGAAACATGCCAAGATAAGTTAATATATAGCTGTTCAAATAAAACAATCCTTGTCTACTCTTATATAAAATAGTTTTCAGTAGAAAAGATTTGAATAAAAAGATTAATCCGACTCTCTCCCCTCCAGTTCCGATTTTGCATTTGCTTCTAGGGATATGTTAGTAATCAATGTTCTTGGTCGCTCGTCAACGCCGGTTGTATTTGTGCGCATTCAAATACAGACCCAGTCGACTCGTACTCTACTTTCCATTACTAATCGGGTCATTCCGCAAATCCTACTCCTACTACTATTTTCGCAACTACTTTCCGTATGAGTTAAATTAGTCCTAACACACAGCATATTATTAACTCACTTTCCTTCCTGCAGTAGTTACTCACGGTATAACTACCTAACTTAAACATTAATTACTTATCCTAAACGTTAATTACTTAACCTGAACATTCATTACTTAACGTTCTCACTACAATTACCTAACCTAATTACTTACTACCTACGTACACTACAAATCCATTTGTTATACCTACGTTGCCCTAATATAAGAGAATGTTTACACTTTTGTGACTTGTTGGAGCTAGTCGACTATAGCAAAATATTGTTCTTCATACAAACTACTGAAACGGCTATTTCAATGACGTACCGTGAAAAAAGTCCTGTATCGCTACAATATGCTTGCACCTTCTCACATTATGAAATACATTTTATTGCAATGTGCAATACTAGAAAAATGTATTTTTGTGCAGGTGCCATCTTGTAGCGATTTTATTGTATATTTGTACGAAAATGTTGGATTTTAATTTGATCTTATTTAATTGTGCTATTAAATTTGCATCTAGGTTATGAAAAATATTTATGCTTTTAAAAAAGTTGAAAGCATTAATCGTTTCTCATCACTCGTGAGCGTATTTTCTCTTGAACCTTCTATTTTCAATATGCTGATAATACTTTTTTTCTACCATTATGTGTAAGCCCAAAAAATAATGGTACAATCAGCAATCAATATTCAGCTAATAGTTTTAGTTATTTAATCTAGGGAGGTTACTTTGAAATATTTCTATGCTCTGTTAATGATAAATGAAATAGGTAGTATCTATGCAAAAACTATTTGGATGAACAAGGCTGATAGCCACTCCCCTGCTTGAAATAAAATAAAAATGCTAACATCTCATTACTACTTTCAGAAAAGATAATAGATAGATTGGAATAGTTTAAGATACTATCGCATATACAAAAATTAAAATGATAACGCGGAGATACGATTAAACTTCAAATTTTAAAGTAATAATTGCAAAAAAATTAATATTCATGCGACAAAAATGCTCAAAAATTCAAAATTTGTATAATATGTAGTCTACAAGTGCGACCGACATAAGCTGAAAAGCAAGGGCCTATCAACGAATGAGAAGAGAAAAAGTGGCTTCAAACATGCCGCTGATATAGCAAGCGCAATTTCCTTCTTTATGGTAAAGTATATTCTATTTTATTTCACATTGGGTCATGAGTTTCAACTTGCCTTTAGTTGTACTGATGTTAGTCATTGCATTGTCTTGAGGTGCATCCGGCTGTTTCAATTGACCACAAAAATATTTCAAACCAAGTTTGTGTGAGCTTTTTTGAAACACACATTATCACTTCTACACAATTGAATTGAATAGAATGCTCAAACTTATTTACTATATCATTTTTGAACAGTTCTGCCGCGCTGTTATATCTTCTTTCAAGTAGATTATTTGTGCATTACATGTAAATTTGATTCTTTCAAAATCTTCAAACGACGCTGTAGTAGGAGAAAGGATATAGTCACTGGTAACAAATAGAGCATACTAAGGCAATAGCTGTTCTTGGAATTGTTCCGTATAGCTAGATATCACCTTAATCACAGTTGTGATTCAGCGCGTATACACCGTCACCACACAAGGTTGCAATTTTACACAGAATGGAATCAGAAGAATGGGATACTGTTTGCATACATAGGAAGCGGCAAGAGTATGAGGCCAGTCAGATGCGATTGACTCTTTGTAACGACCAGCAGTTTGAGCTTGCTGCTGTGAAGGTAAAGACTTTTATTTTGAAAAGGTACAAGTATCAATAGCCAATATGATTCTCTGCCTTGTGGATGAACATCTTTGCTAAATGGGATTGCATGGTTTGAAAATGCTATTTGATGAATTACTGTAACCAAGAAAGAAAACATGCCTATTTCACATATTTCCATTTAAATTCGTGTTGCTTTAATGCGCAATTCTGCACTCGTTTCGCGCTTTATTTACTGACACATTATGTTGAATAAATTTGCTTTCAATTGTAACTTTCGACCCTATATTAGACTAGTAAAAGAATACGAATTTCGGTGCTAAAACATTTGACATGCCTTTCGCTGTAAGGGGCTCCAATTGAATTTGAGTCGGTAGCTCGATCAGATTAAGTTTGTGAAGTTTTCTTTTATTCCCTGGGTATATTAACACTTCTACTTTTATTGCTTCATTTTTATTAGACTTTTGAAAAAGTTGGTGGCTAGATCTCAATGTAGAGACATGGTAGATGGAACCATGTTGCCAGTGTCTATAGTAGCGCAAATTTTAAAAGTAGAGAGAAATTTTAATGAAACTGTGAAAATATTGCAATGTCGAAAGGATTCAAGAGTAAAAAATATTCATAATTTCATCTACTCTTTTTGATACCTCGAGGTATTGATCCTATTGCTTGACAGGATTCTATTTGAATTCTTCAATTGCATTTCTAATTTCTTTGTTACAATTAACTTGTATGCTAATATGCTTAGCTTTTGCATTAAATACGTGGGCAACTACGATGATTTTCTCGTTTTTATGTGTTCAACAATCCAGTACTGAGTACACGCAGTCTTTGAATATGTATCATTTCTATCTTTAGCCTACAAGACGTTTTATTCAAAACTTAGAAAAACAATTTTAGTCAAAAAATCATTTTTGAAAGAACGATTCGTTGCATTTATTCTATTTCAATTTGTTTGCATTATTGTAGTGTGTGCTTCCAAATATATGTATACAGCTCCTCCCTATAGTATTGAAAGAAATACAAGTCTGTCCAGATGTACTGAAGAGCTCATTGATAGATATAATAAATCACATGCTTGTACGCACTCGTTCGATACTTTCAGTGAAGCCTCCTTTAGAAAAACTCGTCGATATTTGTCTAGAAATGGAATCAGGAGGAATGGAGCATAATGCCCTGCTTTTTCGTAGCATAGTTTCCTTGTTTCTGGAAATTGCATTGGAGGTGAGTGTTACCTGCAGTACTTTTGTGAAAATTTTCTTAGTCGAAAAGTGGGTTTCATTCGATATAAAATAAGATCTAGGGTGATGAAATAAAATTGTATTATTTCTGGTTGAAAGAGCTAATTCAATGCTTTCCGTTGAGTAATTTATGTAACTTCTATTTGTCTTTCTTTGGCTAATGTATTCAAAAATATCAAAAAAATATTTCGTATATCCTTTTTCTATTTACAACAAGCAAGGAAATTTTAAAACTAATTTATCAGTTTTTAATGCTTGGTTTCACATCTCTTTAAAACGATCCTAACTTGCCTGTACTTTTTATAAATGTTTTGCTTTGACTATGGGAGATGAGAGAGAGTTGAGATGAGAGATATGAGTTGAGAGAAATGAGTTGAGATGAGAGAAATGAGTTGAGATGAGAGAAATGAGTTGAGAGAACAGAGAGAGAGAGAGTTGAAAGAGAGAGAGAAAGAACTATGTGGATGAAACTCGATTATATGGCATTTGTTATATTATTTAGCGTGAAGACAAGACTTGCTGTTTGGCCGCTGCTTCTAACATAATAGCCAATTTCAATAAATTTAAAGGGAGCTTTCGCTGTTACTTTCTGTACTTTTTCATACTTTGCTTGAAAAAAGTGGATATTCAAGCATTAACGGCAGAAGAATGGGTTTCACTTTTTGCAAAAACGAAAGAAGTTTCCACTCCCGCTAGCATAGATATATTTATATGTGCTTGCACGGAGTTTTTTCTTCTTCCGGTGACCTTTGAGACTGCAAAGAGTTTTTCAGGTTTGCCAGTTTCCTCGGCCATGCAATGGTATGCTCAAGAGTAGGAAGTTGAATTTTTTTTTCGAGAGAGAGTTACATGGCTCAATGGAGTACTGGGTAAACATTTTAATTACTGCTTGCATCCTGATTTTTTTTTTTTGGATTGATAATTCTCATCTTAAGATTATTTTAAACTAATAGTTAACTTACTCTTTGCTGAGAAGAGCGAGGAGTGTTTGACTAAATTTTTTTCGACCCCTCCGACGGTGCAAATTTCAACGAAATGGCGTTCGTGTGTAAAGTATTTCCCAGAAATGTGTTTGCACACCTTTGATTCACTATGTGGAAATAGTCATGCTTACTTTTCAAAATAAAATGAAAAGAAGCGATAGGATGTGTTTACTTTTTCTAACAGCGTTCATACGTGGATGTGTGGCATCCTATAACGTGTTGGTTAAGTACCTTACCATTTTCATCTAAGTAGATAAAGATTTTTGAGTTTAAGAAAGGCTCTCTAAGCATATTTCTATGTATTTCCTGTGAAAAGAAAGAGCCATTCTGCTTTTATTTAATATTATTTCTACAGGAAAAAAGCCTTAATCGCGAGAAAAGTAACTGCGGAAAATTGTACGCATTTAAAGCGTCAACTTTTGTCGTTTTTCGCTTCGATGAAGAATATATATCTCAGTAATGAGCATCTCTATATTCCTCTATTAGTCATTTCTTGTGATGTAGAAGAGAGTTTTCAACGGGAGGGTGATTCTGCAGTGCGTCGTATCCGTCCTTCGACCAATTTTGATAATGAATTTCTTGTGAAATTTATTATCAAAATTCTTCTTTTAGAGGAACCTCAACGTCAAATCTTGGAGTATCTTACTACCGTCGTATCTTCCCCTTCTGTGTCCAGTACCCATGAGAAGAATGGCTGTGAAACCCTTGCAACGCCTTGCAATCCTCCTCTTCCTTCTTCAGCGGCGGCCGGTTCACTTGCCCCTCTCCACTCCAGCGCTTTAAATTCCGTGGCAGAAGCTCTGCATCCAGCAAAGCTTGAGCATCCTTCCTTTCTAACATTTGATACCGGCGGGGCCATGAGTGGTAGGAAGACAGCGGTGACACCAACGCTTCAAATTAAGCTTATGGAGGTGCTTACTAGCAGTAATCTCTGTAGCAAAGGCGATTTTTTTCCATATTGTATGGTGATTATAAGAGATGCTTTAAAAGCGCATTCTTTATTGACGTGTAAGGCCATCCTGGCGTTGTTGAGTGCCTGCATCACTAGATCTGAGAAATCTACCTTGGAAACCTATGGACAATGGATTCTAGATGATTTACAAGATAATTTTTTCCATACGATTGAGAAACTGGCCGGTAAGATAACAGAAGGATTCTCTTTTCGTTACAGAAATGGTTTCTTGCTATGAAAATGAAGTTGTTGTGAGGCACATCGGCTCTCCATTTAGAAATGAGAAGAGATGTGGCTCTTTAAAGAGTGGCTGTTTTACTGCAGAGTCATCTTTTTGGTGTTAAATAGATGCAAAGGTGGTCCTTTCTACATAATTTCCATCTTTGAAAATTTTTAATTACAAAATTGGACGGAGAGCTTACTGGTTCTAACACGGAGGAGATAAAATCTTCACGGAATTTGAATTTTTTTTATATTTTTGGCACACGATGCCTAAGATTAGCCGTATTTTTATTTGTTTCTTAACGGAATGACCTACTTCCTATTGATAAGAACTTCTCGATTCTCTCTCCCTTTGTCTTATTACGAATCTTTCAATTCATTTGGCTAAGAATATTGGGTGGTGGAGTCACAACAGGTAGTATTTTTGTAGTGCTTTTCTTTTCTTATTGGGAAGAGAAGCTAAATCCTTTTTTGGTATATGTCGTACTATGTTTACTTTTTCTGTGTTTTTTATGGCCATGAAATCTATCAAACTATTATAGAAATGAGAATGTGTGCTATTTTTGCAGATCCATCCATTTCTAGTGCCTATGATTGTATCATTCAACTACTGGAGAGAGTTTCGAAAACCATGGCTTTTTTGCCCATTATTATTCCCTTGGCTATAAAACTTTTCCGCTTATTGAATATTTCTGAGGATCCCTTGCAACACACTTCCATGTCCAATGCTACTTTGTTGCTGAGGACGCTCCTCCTATTTCTTTCTCCCTCTCCAATCTTGCAAACTCTACACACCTCCATGAAGGAAGGAAATACATCCAGAGGCAACTATTGGATACGTGGCTCCACGCTTCCCTATCCCTACTGTAATACACTTTTGGCTACCTTTGATCGCTTTAGCCTCCTTGCAGTTTCTTCCGAGCGTTTACATGCAGAGATTGTGAAATGGAGTTCTACTGTGTTCTCCTGCACCCATCCCGCCTCATGGTAGAGATATACAAGACTATTTACATTTTTCTTTTAATGCTTTTGAAGATCCTTGTAAATTTCTTTATATCTAGAAAGAGTGTTGATACTTTATGTCATTTTATGAAGAGAAGGACGTTCTTACACACCTGTAGTCAAGTGTCTATGGGAATAATTTTTTCTCTCTCTTTTTATTACTCTCCTTCATTCTAAGCAGTGTTTATATACATTTTTTGAGAGCACACAGACTGCTGTATAGAACTTTGCAATGTCTCAGTATGACTCCTTCTCATCTTCTTCTTCTTCTTATTGCCTGCATTTATGCCACCTTTCCACCTGTAGAGGATGCCTTCCTTGCTGCCTATTTATTATTTTATTTTGGTACATCCGAGGCATTCCTTCGTGTGAATTATAGAGATTTCCCCTCTGCAAAGGATTTGTTTCTCTTGCTATTTTTTTTTCATTCATTTGGATATCTCTTTTATGATGCATTTTATAGGAAACTCTAACGTTTCAAATTATGCTTTCGATATTTTTATGAATTCGTTTCCATATTTTTTTACACCCTCATTATCTTGCCTTTCAAATTTTTTTTTTCTTAACATTTCTGTGGATTCATTAAAACATCTTAATATTGCCTGAATTTAATATATATTTTTTTTTTTTTAAAACGTTTTTGCAGGTTTTATGCCTTGCGATTTTTACAAAATTCGATGGTAGAATTTACGGATTTGGTTCGTCCTACGAATCGCAGGGTACATTCTAACGAACCGATCGATTGGCTCTCTTTTTTCCCTCAATTTATGCGATTTGCTTCGCAGCGTCTACTGTATGATTACAAACGCATCCCACATGTACCGCATTCTCTAGCTATTTTGAATGATATTTATGCTGAAGCGATTACACCGTATCATCCTATAGCCTTTGATTGGTATAAATGGGCTGTCGAAGCGGTGGTGCTTCCTGAAATGCAAACAACGGAGAAAACGAGGGAAGTGTGTCCTTATCCTGCAACGATGCCCCCTGTGGATTTTATAAAATGTGTGAAAAGTATGGCTCTGTTTGTTTTACATGGCTTGAAGCAGGCAACAAGAGTAGGAATCGTTTTCACGCCTTCTTTGGAACATTCTGCCTTTCCCATGCCTGGAGATAGGCATGACGGTGTGAATAGTTTTATGGAAGGTTGCTATCTACTTTTTGTTTTTGTTGATCCTCTTTTGTCTGTGATAGCTAAACCCAATACCTCTCTTCCTTCTACATCGATACCTTTGGTAGAGACTCCCACCGCCTCTTCCTTACCGGGAGCCACAGAAGTAAATTATCTTTCCTCACAGTTTTAATCCAAAGAGTTTTTGAAAACGAGCGAGACATGCAGGAGAGTCTTGCATTCTTAAAATTTTTTTTCTGGATTCACAGGATTTGAAACATAACAACCCTGAAACGGTTTCCTACTTTTCTCCTTTGGATTAGGTTTATAAAACAATGAAAAAGGATACGAAAGAGAGGCATAGGAGAGAGACCCTTTCAGCCCTCCCCCCTTTTGTAAAAAAGGAGTAGAGAGAGAGCGATTTTTTCATTACATTTCTTAAAAACTCGAGAGTTGCCTCTATAAGCCGGCTGGGGCTACACAGAGACGCGTATAACTATTTTTTTATTAGAGAAATACTCTGTGGAACGATAAGGTACCCTCTTTACTGGAAACCTATCTTTTTTAGGGAGAAGGATAGGTTTCTTTTGTGATTATTTTTTTTCTCTTCTCAATAAGCATTTTCCACACTTCGCCTTGTATAACCTTTTTTTCTTTTTTTTTTCTTTTTTTTTTTTTTTTTTTTATGGATAGGCTATAGATATCCCAGTAGCCTCCCTCTATGCTTTTACTCTTTTGTAACCGTAAAGCAATAACTCTAACAAGGGATATTCCATGAATCTCTCTCTATCCATACCCTCTGCGTTCTGTCTAATTGTATCTACATAGGTATATATCCAAGTGATGCAGGATCTATTCACACTTCTCACAGCAGATGGCATGCGACGCGCGGAGGGGTATGCCATCTCTATCCAGATTCTATTCCTCTTTGTTCAGCGTCTCCCTCGTATTGTAGAGAGGAATTTCTTTGATATATCCAAGGATATATCAAAGCGTATTGCGTTAGCCCACGCTGCTGCACGGTGCATCGAAACCTTCTATACCTGCCTGGCTACTCTAGAGGCGATACCCTCCATAGAAACAGAGACCACAATCTTCAAATCTCCTTACTTTATTGAAAAACACGTCAATTGGCAGAAGGAAATGCACATCCATCTCTCCACATGTATACTTTCTTATTTTTATACACTGGAAAGTAGCCTTCAAGGCCTATATCCCCTCTCTAGAGATACGAATCTTCCCTCTCCCTTACAAAATTCGCCGTCTCCTCCCCCCTCCGTGGACGCTATTGTTAGTTCTTTCTTTGCACTTCTCCCTGCCATTCGTTCCTCGTTGATTACAGCGCCTTGGCTTGTCGCCTCTGACAATTCTACGAAGTATACCTTCCTTGAGGCATCTCTGTGTGAAAAACCAACCTCTGATGAACGTTTTTCTATAGCCCATAGACTCTTTTGTGCTTGTTTGTATCATTGCATTATCTGTCTCCACACATTGTATCGTGGAGAGCATGCAGAGTCTCTCTTTGAGGTGCAGCGGCATGCCCTCTCTGTAGGCTCAAATGATGCACATTTGACTACAGCCATCTCCTCCTCTCCTGCGCCTCCCTTTCCTGATAAGGAAGAGGAGACATTCCATGCCTTTGCGCATCTACAGTTGGATTATACGAAAGAATCTATAGCCTCTTGTTTTTTTATAAAAGATATGGAGCCTTTGACACTCTTGTTTGCCTGCTGTCAAACTATGTGTGCATTTTTTACTAGAAAAGAGATGCTCTGTTCACCAGAAGCTTCTCCTGACAGCGGTAATCCTGTCATACCCTCCTCATGGCTTCCTTCATTGGATACCTCAACGGTTGTATTTCTTGTTGAAACGTTTTGGAAACTTTCAGTGGAGATACTACATCAGATTGCAAAATCCTGTAGGGTAAAGGGAGGGATGGGTTTCATTTATATATGTAAAAAAAGATTGAAAGGGATTGTTTTTTTTTGTTAAAGAGAGAAATTTTCCTTTTTTTATTTTTGATTTCTATTTCATTCTACATTTTGGGATCGTTTTAAAAGGGATGGAGACGTTTTTTGCTTAAGAGATGCCTTTCATAGGAAAAGAAATATACTGCATGAGACTACAGTGTAAAGAAAGGAAAAAAAAAAAAACCCACTGGGGTGCACATATAACTACTTTTTAGCAAAAGAGAGATGATTATACGAATAGATGTGGATTCCTATGCTGAGTTTGAAAAGTTATACGAGAGGAATCATACAGTAGCCTGTCTGTTGATAGGCTATAATGCTGTGGGATCATTTTATTAAGAGAGAATATGATGTGTGTTCAAAAACATGACAGCTCCTAGGAATTAAAAACTCTATTCGAAGAAACTTACACGGTGTTTTTTGGGAATGTATTTCTCTCATGTTTTCATAACTTATATATAGATGATTGAGATTTTCCTTCTCCTTTGGTGTGTGTTTTGTTTTTTTGCAGCCACATCACCGTTTCTCTGTACACTTGTAGAGAAAGTATGGGAGTGCCTCGCGTGTCTTGTAATTTACTACGAGGCATCCTCTCCCTTGTCGGTAGCAAATTTTCTTCAACGTCTAATGGAATTCTACACGTACTCTCATGATACGGTGAAATGCCTCGTGGGTAATGCCATTGTTCGTACTCTAACCTTACTTTCTGCTTACTCGGAGGCGATGTATCACATTGAGGCGGTACGTGTACTCTCGCATCTCATGGCATTGATCAAAAATAAAGTTTCTGCTGCTGAGCCATCGCAGCGATGCACCGCTACTGCCTCCAACTTTATAAAGGATGAGGAAGCCCCCTACAGCGATGCAGAGGGTCTCCAGTTGACGAAAACGGGGAGATCCACCGCTCTCCCCGTTCCAGATATTGTCAATGAGGCTGAGAGCCTCTCAACAGTACTTCAGGGGGTGAGAGACACCCTTCTACCGAAAACAGAGGGAGAAATTGCTGAGAGCGATGCCCCTTTGAAGGCTCTCACACATGAGCAAGCAGAAAGAAATGATTCTGTCTGCATTTGGTTATGCAGTTTATTATTCCATCATCCCGATGTGCCTACCTATTCTGAATTTCTCCCTTCTATACAATCGTTTTTCATTGCACAGCTGCAACGCCCTTCCGTCTTAGTAGGACACTGTGCATGGAAGGGCATTTGCCGTGTCTATCGATCCGCCTTTCTCCTCTTTAAGAGGGAAGGCTGCCGTTATGAAGAGAAGAGGCGTAGTACCGCTTTAACCCATCGCACAGCGCGTTCTGCTGGATTTTCTGCCTTTGAATGGGAACTTTTGAAAACCTTGGTGTATGCGTTCAACAAAAAATCGTATGGCAGTGGTGGAGACTCTGGTATCCTTTCCTATTCAAAACTTATAGAGGCACAGAAAAATGAAGGCCTCCATCAAGATCTACCGAGTCTTCCCACGCCTTCCTCTTCTGTGAGGAACGTATTGATTGATGCCCACGCCGCACGCCTGAGATGGATGACTCTGCAGCGGCTGGCATCGATTGCGCTCTCTCTCAATCATTGGCCTCTTCTTTTGGCACTTATGGATCATTCTGAACATCCGGTTGGATTTAAATCCGAAATTCAGCAGCAGTGTGTGGGTTTGGATATCTCTGCCTTCCCCATCACAGGGCGAGCAAAACGTTGTCTTCCTTCAGAATTCTCTCACTCATGGATATCCTCTGAAGCAGAATTTTTGGCTCCTTCTGCCAAACATTCACGGCCATGCGTTGATGCAGAAGATCCATCTTCCTCCCGCCTCATCCCACCGACTATGGATATGCTGCCGCACCTCTTCTTCCCTGAGACACTTTTTGCACGCTTAGCTTTGTATCTTTTTTATCCCAATCAATGGATAAAAGAGTGTGTCTGTGCACTTTTGAAGGTTTGTTCTTCTCTTATTTATTATCATGGAGTGTATGCAAAATTTTGTAGGGAATACATCTTTGAGGAGTTCAGTATCCGTATTCCTGGTCAATAGGCAAGGTGTATATACAGGCGATGCTGGATAGGTTTCTACGCGATCTCCTCCCCTACTGTCTATCCCTCCTGCAAAATGTTCACTTTTTGTGTATTTCTTGGCTTAGAGTTGATGTATATATTAAAGTTTCATCTTTCACACTCTTTTGTCATGCGTCACTCTCGTTTGCATGATTTTTATCTTCGTGCCATCGTCGTGCGTTTCTCTCTTTCTGTATACTCTATGCATTGTAGAGGTATGTAATTCTTTTTTTGCCAATCGAACTCTGTTTTCTTATCGTTGATGGCTGCTCTAGAATGCATGTGAAATGGAAGAACCAAAGCAATGGATAACCACCCTTTCAAAATCTCAGGAGGACATGAAAATTCTTAAAGAAAACTTTTTGGTTGCTTTGGGATCTCCAGAGGCAGCTCTCCGTATAGCTGCTTGCAGAGGATTTGTCTGTATGATTGATGGTAGGAAGTTAAGTAGAGAGAGATGAGAGGAAGATGAGAGATGGGATGAGAGATGGGATGAGAGGAAGATCAGAGATGGGATGAGAGATGGGATGAGAGAGAATTGGAATGAGAGAGAATTGGGATGAAACGTAAAAATAGAGGGAAAAAAAGCTGGTAACGAAATAGAAATAATTACCTAAATGAGAAATGAAAGCAGCATGTGAAAGGAAAGTTTATCGTATATGAAAACAAGGAAAGATTGCAATAAATAATAGCAAACTCGAAAAAAGTTTTTTGAAGGCCATAATTCCGAATTTTAGAGTGTACAATACATTCAGCAGGTAGTTTTAACAAAGTAGGTTTACATTACATTTTGAAAGGTTATTTTTGAGCCTATTCTGAGTATAATAAAAGAGAGGCGTGTATAGAGTTTCCTTGGATAGAGCTGTAGAAACGATGGAGGAAGGGTTATGCACAGAGAGTTTATTATATTTTCAAAAATGAAAATTTTTTTTTATAAAAAAAATGCATCTTTGTATGACTGGACTCTTTAGTATTCCTACTTTATTGATGAGTACAATTTTGTTCAATGGAAATTTGACGGATTTAGTATTTGTCTGCTCACCATGGCGTCTCATCTCATTTTTAACGTTCTCTTCTAACGCAGGATGGAGAGTGTAGAAACTATTCATTTTTCTAAAGATGAAATGAATATTTTTTTATAGTCTAATCAAACTAGTTTATGAGCGAATTCTGCCTAGACTGTGAGAATGCATTCAAAGGATTGAAATTTAAAGTAGACTATGCGAATGAAATTCAATTAGAGAATACGTAATGAAATTTATAATAGTAATATTTATGAGGCCCCAAAGCACCGTCTAAAGTTCCAATGGATGTGGAGGAATTCCTTTTCTTATAAATTTATTACTTTTTAGAGTAAAAAAGTGTTGCAAATCCCATTTTCTCGAGAGTTTTTTTGCACTTCTTTGATGTATGTACACGTGAGGCTGTACAAAAACTTTTATTTCATGGTATTATATTTTTCTAAAAAGGTGCCTCTTGGATCTCTTTGAAACCTCTTTTTCATTCTCTCTGGCAGCTTACTTTTCGTTTGATGGATGATTTGGATGATTCTGTCATTCGAGAGGTGAAGCCATTGGCCTCTGAATTGAAACGTTTCACCTTGCATGTATGTACACCCTCTGCAGATCCTACGGAAGCGCAGGTCTACACAAAGAAATAAGAATTATTTGAGTGAATTCTGTGTAAAAACTAAAAGAAAGAAATTATCCATTTTGTATATAATGCAATGAGAGAGAGAGAGAAAAATAGCCTATGAACTCTGTAAAAAAAAATAGAAATAGAGTTTTTGGTAAGGAGTGTTATTGAAACTATGTAAATGGATAGACTTCTCACTTTTACAAATTGCCTCATGAGTTGCTTCTTTTTAATCCTTGTTTTTTAGTAAACATATTTTTTTTTTAACGTCCATTCATAATTTCAATCTTCTTTTTGTAACTTTTTTATTTTTTATTTCTCCCCTTTAGAATTTCTCCTTAAAAAAAAAAATTTTGTATATTTTTTTTTTTTTTAATGTATATATATACGTTACACCTTCCTTTATATACCTTCCCCTTTAACCAAAAACACAGAGAAGAGAATGTATCTTTATTTTTTATAAAAAATTCATCAGGAAATATTACGAGAGACTCTCCCACTCTTTCTCCGTACTTTTGACACTGTGAGCTCTCCTGAGGTACGTACACTCTCTCTTTATCTTCTTTGGTGAAGTTTTATTTGAATTCTGTGAGAAAAAATGTATATAGAGAGAGTGTGTTAAAAGAGAATTTATATATTTTTTTTTATATAAAGACAGATCCAGTTAAAGAGATGATTTTTTTATATATTCGTATGGAGGTGTAGACTTTATTTTATTTTGAAACTATGGAAACATTACACTCTATGGCCATGGATATATATTTTCTTCTTCTTCCCTCGAGAGGTAATCCAAAAGAGTGAATTTTGGATAGCTTTTTTTGTTTAAGAAAATGCATCTCTTTTTTCTTTTACATTTTATGAAATAGTGTTTTTAAAGAGGTTTTTTTCTTTGTTTGCATACTGCAGGATTTATTATTATTATTATTTTTTATATATTTTTATTATGTAATAAAAATTTTTGATGAGACACTTTGTACATACACATCTGTGAGATTCTCTCTCCTTATAAAAGATGGAAAAAAAAAATTCTTCTTTTAATGGATGAGAGACTACTGAGAAATCACATATTTTTACAATAAATAGATTTACATGACTGAAACACTGTTTAGAGGCTATTCTTATCCTAGAGTTCTCTCTTCTCCCTCTCCTACATTTCTCTCCTTACCAAATTTTTATTTTTATTTTTTTCTTCTCTTGTTTTTCAGATACTTTTCTTCTGTTTAACTTTCTTTCGAGAATGTATAGATCTTGTTGGATCTGCCATTCAACCATTTTTACCTGAATTGATTCCTCTTTTATTAGAATCTCTCTCAACCTTAGGCCTTCGTGATAGTGGCCAATATCACACAGAAAGTTTGTTTGGGTATATACTCCTTCTTCTTCTTCTTCTTCCTATGTAGATTTGTTTACTTTTGTTTTTATTTTTCTTCTTTTGCATGCTTTTATTTTGGAATTAACAAAAGTATAATCTTTTAAATAGATTCTGCTGCTGGTTTAATCTATCCAAAGATGGTTCTTCATCCTTCTCTCTTTTATTTTTATAATAATGTGTAGAATTCTCTTCTCCATAAACTCTGTGGGGTGTATCTTTTTATTTCTTATTTCTTTTAGAGGTTATCTTTTCCTCAAATAGGATTTTTTTTTTTTTGGTATTTTCTGATTCTGTAGCTTTGAAAAACATAGAGGGAGAGTTTATTTTTGTATTTTTACTCTCTACTATTCTTGAATTTAGTTTTTCTGCCAATGACTATGAAGCGGGTGTTATTGCTATGAGTGAATCTTTTCCTTCAGCACAGTTACTTCATGAATTGGTAAGTTTTATTTTTTTTTTTATAATTTATTTAAAATATAGAATTTGTGAAAAATATAGTCTTTATTTTTTCAAGAAGAATTTATTTTATAGAGTATAAAAAATCCTTCTTTTTTTATCTTCAAATCTGTTCCTACGTATCTAGAAATTTATATAATATATATATATAAATACTAATTATTTTAAATTTTCATTACTTTTGAAAATGTATAGATGTTTTTATAAATTTAAATGTATACACACACAATATTTAAGAGTTAAAAATGAAAAAACAGAAAATATACAAGGAATTTATATATATATTATATATATGCATTTATATTTAAATATGTAAGATTTCATTCAATTCATACAAGGGGGGGAGGAGGCCTACTCTCTCATCTTTACGGTGTATATACAGAGTTGCAAATGGAATGCAATTTTCATTTTTCTTTGATAAAAATGTATGAAATTTCGAGACAGCAAAGAGCCATTAAAAAAGAGTTGTATTTCTCTCATTTTTTATAATATAAAAAAAAAAAAAAAAAGAGGAAGCCTTCATGAGATGTTTTTAATATATTAAGAGATTGAAAAAATAGAGGATTCACATTTTTTAAAGGGAGGCTAACAGGTGCCTAGTATCATGTAGAGAGAAAAAAATGATAGAAAAATGAGCCACAGAAGCAATTTTTTTGGGATTAAAAATAAATGAATTATAGACGATGGATTTTTTTAAGAGAAAAAATCAAAAAGTAAATTACACACAAAAAATTTTGGGATATTTTTTTTTTTTTTTTGATAAAAATAAGAAAACATACATTTTTGTAAATTTGGATATCTTTCATTTTTAAAAAAAAATAAATTTCCTTTTATTTATTACACTCTCTCTCCTATTTATTTATAGTAATCACCTTTTATGTTTCCTAATCCTATTAAAAGTCATCCCTTTGTATTTTTTTTTACAACTCTTTTTTATAAAAAAAAAAAATCTAAAATAAAAATCTACTCTTGATGCACAGGTTAACAAAGTAGATTCAGATATTCTTCATGAGTTGGTGGGTCCATTGCTTCACAAATGTAGATCTGGTGTAGGGGCAGCCACACGGTAAGAGAGATTCTTTGATAAATAGAAAAAAAAATTTTAATATATTTTTTTATATCAAGAGAAAGAGAAGCATGACCCTTTGAACATTTCTAACGTTGATATATATTATTTTATTTTATTTTTTTAAACTCGCGTAAGTATTTCTAAGCAATTAGTATTTACATTTTATTTTATGTAGAGTTATTGCTTCTTTTCTTCTATTTTTCTCCTCTTTTCTTTGTTAAAATTTTTTCTTCTTTAAAGGGGTGTGAAAGAGTATCTTCCTCACCTTCTTAAAAAGAAGGAAGCTATTTTGTAGGAATTGTATTTTTAATTTCAAAAGAAGTGTTTTATTCTTTCTTATGTAGAAAGTATGTTTGTGTGGAATTTCACACGGCAGTTGGCTGTACGTACACCTCTTTTTTTTTTTTTTTTGAAATGGATGTAAAAAAAAAAAATGAGAAAGAATTTATCCTTGTGAGATTTATAGCCGATGCTTGTCTTAGAAAATTACATTTTAAAGAGAAATTTAAGAGAGATTTAAAAAGTGTGTGTGGACTCTTCAAAGACTCGGTTGCTTTTACTCTAAGAGTGGATGCATCAAAATTTGGAGTCGTTTTTCTACAAAAATTAGTAAAAATTTCATTTGAAATGGATTTCATTGTATTATAGATTAGAAAGGATTTTCTTATTTAATTCAAATTTAGAATTTTTTGCATTTTTAATTCGTTGAAATCTTTTAATATTCATCAAATAGGAATGGCACATTTCAATTTATTATGAAACTTGCCATTGAGAGAGGAACGAACGTTATTCGAGAGGAGGATGCCATTCGTTTATTGAAGGTAAATGATTCTTATTAAACTATTTTGCTTATCTTTTATCATTAGAGTGTACTTTCTTGTTTTGTGTGTGTTTTTTCTTAAAAACTTACAGCAATTTTCCTCCTCTTTCTCAACTCTCTCTCTCCCAATTTTTTCTCTCTCAATTCTCTCCCAAAGTTTTTCTCTTTCTCTCAATTCTCTCTCTCTCCCAAATTCTCTCTCTCTCCCAAATTCTCTCTCTCTCTCCCAAATTCTTTCTCTCAATTCTCTCTCTCTATCTCAATTCTCTATCTCACTTCTCTCTCTCTATCTCAATTCTCTATCTCACTTCTCTCTCTCTCTCTCTCTCTCTCTCTCTCTCCCTCTCTCTCTCTCTCTCTCTCTCAATTCTCTATCTCACTTCTCTCTCTCTCTCTCTATTCTCTATCTCACTTCTCTCTCTCTCTCTCTCTCTCTCTCTCTCTCCCTCTCTCTCTCTCTCTCTCTCTCTCTATCTCAATTCTCTCTCTCTCTATCTCAATTCTCTCTCTCTCTCTATCTCAATTCTCTCTCTCTCTCTATCTCA
>JADAQX010000376.1:0-46921 GCA_015476325.1 Cardiosporidium cionae
TGCATTCAAATATAAGTCGATATAAGATTCACTCAGCACGTACATATATAACAAAGGTACTATTAGTTTGGGTTATAGGATTGCTCGATCCCTTATATTAACTACCATGCAATAGGATTGTTACAGAGTACGAAACACGATCACAACAACATTTTTCTGTGCAAATTAAATTCAACACAGAGTAAAGATTCCCCGCATAATTGCTGTTACGTATGATGGTAGCTGCGCATACGTCGGATTTAGTGCGTGATTGCTTTCCTAGAATACTCTTATAGTGCGTAACCCCTTTTCACAAGCAAATCACTTCCTACATCTCGTATTGGGCTGCATCGGAAGTAATAGGGTGCTTTCGTTCATTTTATATATATGTGTAATCACTTGCACTAGGTAAAGAATGTCGGGAAAATGTTTTGTGCGAAGTAATGCCACAGGTGGAGTTGAAATAAATTCCCATATGGATGCTGTAGTTTTTCAAATTTTTGAGTTACCTGTGTGCTACATCGAATCTGCGGGGTTGTAAAGGGTACAATCCTATCACGCAGCAGCCATAAATGCGAAGGGTCTATCATCAGAAGAAATGCGGTGTTCATGGCCAAACAAGTTCTTTAAAATTGATTTTCAAAAATTACTAACAAAAAGACAACGAGCAAATTCAAGCCGAAATAATGTATAAAGTCTTCCCAAAATGCTTTACAAATTTTCAAATTTTTCGTTGTTTATATTAACAGAGTGATCAATGCTGTGATATTCTAACTGGAAGCAATCAAATTACTCACATGTATAGTGAATATTTAATTCATGTCGCTGTAGACAATACTGCCTTATTTGTCACACGTGTTATGAACAGTAGAATAATATGTCAAATACTAAAGGAAAACGAATACATGAATTGAGTTAATACAGTACAGTTCTCTTTCGTTTTAACAAGGTAGCTATAATTAATATTGAGGTTTTTGTCAATCGTATATGGGCATTACCTTATAATTGGTGAAACAATTTAAACCAATAAGAACTAACTACCTAGCCGCTCAAAACTTTTCTTTAACCACTTTTACTATTGATAAAGAGTACTTTTTATTAAGTTCTGTTACATTCTTATTTAGGTCTTTCAATATTCAATTTTAATCATTAAATAATCACACCTTTTTAATAAAATGAGTTTGGTAATGCAGCCTAATTACTTTTAGATCTTCCCATTTTTGTGATCACCCAAGAACAGGACCTTTATTAAAAGCAATTGCGAAAAACCATATCAATCTCATCGTCTTTATCAGTCATTGATATATAGATCAATCATTACATGCGTCAGCATAACATTACTCACTTCCCATGTGCTACCTCATAGATATCGTATGACCAATCAGTTGAGAGTTGAAGATGTATACAGACGGATATGGATAAGATCGTACTGCATACACTACCTGCATCTGCATTTATATTGTAGCTATGTAGTTTGCTTCAAGCCTTTGTGTGACTGTACTGCACATATTGTTGTGGAAAGTTTTTGCAGTACCGTTTATGGGCGCTTGTTTTATACCTCAAGCTCATTCATTTGTTCAATTAGTACCAAACATCCGCCTCTTTTCAATCCATTTCTAAAAATCAATGCATCTGTACAAAGCATCTTGCAAAGGTTAGTTTATTATTAAGCCTTCATCCCTAGCATAAGCTAAATGTGATCACATTTATTTTTGCATAAAGTAATGCTTGATTTTGCATTGGAACTCATACCTCGTACATTTTGCACCTATATGGAATTGATGGCTAAAGTTTTAATAACGAGTTGCATACACATGAAAGGGTTATATTCCCAATCCGTATAGAAGGTTAGCAATATTGCTAGTCTCTTTTCTTAAAAAAAACTAGCTATATTCATCTACATATGACAGTGATTTACTTTCCGGCATACTAAGGGGCAATACATGCACTGTATAATTATTTGCAACACGAACTTCGTGGTAACTATTATTCAGAAAAGAAAAATAACCACAAAAATCTGTATGCATTAATTCGATCTTTTTTTAGAAATGCCAAAATTCTATCTGGATAGTATTAAACCTCTTTTACAGCCGGCAAAGCTTTCAAGGCACATGTTGAAGTTCCTTAGAAGCAGTTGCTCTTAGCTAAGCAACAAAACAATACTCGCAGATTTTCAATAACAGTTGTTTTTCAGAATACTAAGAGATATAGCATCTCGTACTTTTTTTTAATGACTTCTTAAAGAATATAAAATCTCAAGAGGATAATATCACCATTTTCGTGACCTGTTTTTTGAATGCTAGGAAAAAGTGCTGATATGCCACTGCTCAAAGAAGTATTATTTCTTTTATGTGTTCTGGTAGCAAATTCAACATTTTAGCTGGCGTTGAAAAGCATACAATTAACACGTGCTTTTTTGAAGGTTAATTAGTTTAGATAAGTTTTGTCATGCTTTCTCACCTCCTACCTTATCTAGGTGGACACCCACAGTTTCTATACTTTTGTTTTTATATGCGAACTGTTGAGTGATTGCAATAGTTGTCCGCTCTATCCCTCTGTAAAATTACTAACATAGAATTCTGCCCCCAATTTGAATTACATTATTCCTAGGAAATATACCATTCCATTTCTAACCTTGTTTCTCCACAAAAAATGAGATACTATTTGAGCTATTAAACTGAAAGCACTTTTTGCTCTCTGCTCTCTGCACTTGTAGATGCAACTAGCGGACAATCGTATATACTCCAAATGGTGCTGAAATGTGCTTCTCTTTTACGAAGTTTCTACTTTTTTGTTCACGCGTATCGAGAAGTTTGTAGCTAGCCCTCCCCTTACTAAATGGTCGATTCTCGCTGCGAAAACTTAAATTCGTGCAGTTCTATTTTTCTTCTCTTAAGTGCGGTAACTCTTCTCCTCCATGCATAGTAGGTATTTTGAATGCTTAGTGGGATTTCTTTGAATTGGATTAACTTCGGTCCCTACTACCTTTCTGATACCTCAACTCTTTAAGATTGATAATATTACCTCACTTTCTGAAAAAATCCGGAGTAGACGATACTTAACCTTTTCCTTTACTTAAATGGTACGAAAGAAGAATGTATGATTCTTGCTGCGGAAGCCTAAATTCGTGTAATTATATTTTTCTTCTCGTAAGTGCGTTATATCTTCTCTTTCATGCATAGTAGGTATTTTGAATGCTGAGCGATTTCTTTGAATTGGATTAACTTCGGTCCCTACTACCTTTCTGATACCTCTACTCTTTTAGATTGATAATATTACCTTATTTTCTGGCGAAATTTCGTCGTGGTTGCACGTTTCTATTTCTTATACGCGAAACTGTTCGTTATTTTGTTACTTTTTTATTTATGTTCCATATGATATCTACATGGTAGTACAATTGTCTTACTATTTCTAGATTGTAGTTTCCTTGCTTTCACCAAAGCTACTTTTCTTCTGTAGTTGAAAAGTGATGTTTCATCGTCGTATGTATGCTTCATTGTACTTTAAGTCCTTAAACACTTCCCTAAACACTTAAACACGTCCCTGTGTAGTTGTTAAGATAATGTAGTTTTTCTATAAAACTATTTTATGTTTTTGTTTGTATTATATTTCTTACTATACCTCCCCGATAATTTTTGTCGAATGTACAGTTCATGATAAGACAGGCTATAACCTATTCCTCCATTGTCACGAAGCTCGAAGACTTCTGAATGTAAACGAATGTTGTGTGCATCAAGGCGTACTAGGCTTCTTTTTTCTGAACAATCGTTCTTGAATCTATTAGGATCTCTTGATTCTTAAGTAAAAATGTATTTGTGTTCATAATATCCTATTGACTGTTTTGGCTTGGATTTGTTTAATCTGTTACCTTTCAATAAATTTCTGCTTACTTGTCATATTTCATTCCCATAATCGAACACTCTTCTTCTTATTGAGATTGTACTCTTCACTCCTACTTTTACACTCTGTTCTTTGTTAAAGCTAAATCTTGTTGCTATTTTCTAACTTTTCGTTATGATTTTATTTCATATGGCGCTATCAAATCTTGATGAGTTTATTTTTGGCTTTTACCATTAGTGTGGCTGAGCTGCTGGCGTTGCATTGCTGAAACTTGGTATTTTATTTCTATTTTTTGTTCAACTTGGATAATTGACTCATACATGATAAATTGACGGAAGAATGGACTCTAGTAGCGAGAATATTCCCGTCGTTCATACCGAGGCTGGAGGCAATATTCCGCTAATGCACTATCCTCGGGGTTTTGTCGATAAATTCCCTTGGCTTGGTCGATATTTTGCCAACATGTAAGGAATGAAATACCATTTTTTGTTTTTATGTATGGCGCTCGAAGCTTTCCGTGTGCTTATCTTCTACGTATACCTTATTTATTCAGCGAATTAGAATTCGTTGGTGAAACTGTCACAAGTTGGTGCCGCAATAATTATTGGATTGCCCCTGCAATTGTATCAGTTTACCTCTTCTTATGCTACTTTTGTACGAAACGGATGAAAACTCGCTCAGCATTCGATCTTCGCCGCACGTTAAAATTATGGAACCTACTCTTGGCTATCTTTAGCATTGCTGGTATGATTCGGGTTGTCCCTCATCTTGTGTATATGCTTCTTACTTATGGATTTGAGGGCACTATTTGTTTGCCAGCCCGCATGACTTATAGTGACGGGCCTGTTGGTTTGTGGGTTTTTATTTATATGGTATCAAAGTATTTTGAACTTATTGATACCGTCTTTATCGTTCTCCGAAAGCGCCCTCTTTCCTTTTTGCACTGGTATCATCATGCCACTGTGCTTTGGTACACTTGGGATGCTTGCTGTGCTGAACTTCCTGCGGGTATTTACTTTGTGGCCATGAATTATACCGTTCATGCAGTAATGTACTTTTATTACTTTCTGGCCGCGCAAATGAAGCGACCGTTGGCTTGGGGAATTTTTGTTACGATTGCACAAATTTCGCAAATGTTTATCGGTATTGGTGTTACTGTTGTAAGTATGTATTATTCGAGTATTTATACACACACTGAAATGGAGATGACACATTTATTTTCTCCTCTTGCTCCACTGCATAGTATCAGTCGCAGGAATATTTATGCAGCGGGTTTGATGTACTCAACCTACTTGTACCTTTTCGCGGAATATTTTGTAAGGAGGTATATTTGGAAAAGCCGTCCTGATGCTTTTTCTAAACCGAAAATTGTATAGCTGCCAGTTGCTTTTACATGTAATTGATCAATCTTTATATTGTATGAAAATATCGTTTATCGCTGCATATTATCTTTTGTTGTCAAATGTGTCTTCGCTACTTGTGGAAAGGGAAAAGGATTTGAAATTGTATGATGCTTGTGCGAGTTGCATCATCTGTGATTGAATAAAATTTTGTGACGTTTTACAAATTGCATTTTCGTTGATTAATCGAAGCTGTTTTTCGTTACTTGTTTTCAATATTTTCGCTGATTATTCTATTTTCTTGAGTTACTAATAAATTAGGATGCACAAAGCTTGTATGCCTTTTTTATTCTTATTCGCATGCAATAAGTAAACTTGTGTGCTAGTGCGTCATGTCGCTTCTTTTTTTAATATTAGCGATAGACTAAACTTTCACTTCGCAATCGCATTGCTGATTTCCCTATCGAGGTAGTGAAAGGTATTTTCTCTTAAGTCATTTGTAAGCTAGAAATTTCTATTGATAAAAAAATGATCGGCTTTTTCTGTGGTAAATTGTTGTCATTGTTTTGTATTGGCATGACTCTTGCACTCTCATTTCTACCGTTTTGTTTCGGTGGGTAAAAACTTTCTATTCGTTACACTACCCGTATTTTTAAATTGATTCTGCAATCATCCTCCAAAGAGTGGTTACTTGAAAAATGCATCGTGCAAACTGGGCTGTCTTCTGTGTTGAGATTAACGTTTCAGTTGCCTAAAGAAGTATGCACCATCTTTAAGACAGCATGCTGAAAGGAATCTCTAGTTGTTTTGATTAGTAAAGTATTTATTTTTATTCGTACATCTAGCTAGATCCCTCTTCCAATGTTTTTTAGTCTGAGAAGTGAGTGATCATGAAACATGATACTGTTTGTCAAGCAGAATACGTTTCAGGCATTCGGAGGATCAATTTATTTATTCTTTAAATAATTATTGAAGGGCTCTAGCAACTATATTCTATTGCATCATTTTTTTTCTTTTTCGAAAAAAAAGTTGCTTGCGTTCTACTTTCTACTACAATGTAGGAAGTTATAAAATAAAATTGTATGCTAAATTTGTAACCACAGCTGAGGCTCAGAAATAAATTGGGGTTTTGAGTTTAGATAGTACAATATGCGCGCTGATTTGAAATATAACGTGAAGCTATTGCAGGCATGGCTATAAAATAACCTCATGTTACGTTATCTTTTTATTCACTAAAGTGTAAACGCAACGAATTGTTTTAATGCTGTAAATGTTTCTGTTTTTCTGCAATTTAAAGTACCAAAAATGAATCCAATTTATGTTCAGGAAAATTTGTACGCTAGATTTAGTGTTGTTTAACTTTGTGTCCCCGGAGTTGTTTAAATATTGTAGTCGTAGAGCTTAGCTCTGTTTCCATTTTGAGAGATGCTGAGTCGTTTGTTATTCTTTTCCCATTAGAGAGATGCAAGTCTTGTGACATAACAAAAGCATTCATTATACCCGTAGATCTTACCGAAAAGCAGCATTGCTCGTCATTGTTTTTACTTAGAGCTCTTACGGTATGGACATGCACTTTGTTAAATGACTCTTTGTATCGTAATACGGCAAATCTGAGGGATATCGCAAGGTGCTCTACCAACTTTCAGTTGTTCTGAAACCCTCTGCAACCGCAAGAAATTGGCAAATTACTAGTTTAAAAGAGTGTTGTGCATTGGTCAATACATAAAAGAAAGAAAGCTGTAAAGATGATTAGTACAGTTCATTGGACGAAAGGTAGAGTACAATATATCCCTTTTGCAACTTTAGTTGCCGCGAAAACAGTAGGTGAAAATGGATATAATTTTCTCTTTGTTGAGCATTCCTTATGTGTACGTTTACACAGTTGCTCTGCTCTCAATCGAAACGTAGAAAAGCTATATTTTGTATGAATATGCAAGTTGCAATCAAAATGTTAACTACAAAAATTCGCATTGCTTGTTAATTGCTCTTAAAAAACGATTTTATTAGGGAATATTACTCATTTCATAATGCTGCCGTGAAATAAAGACCTTTCTCAAGAGATACAAGCAATGGAATTTACAAGAATAGTACTAAGGTTAATAAGTACATGGAGCAGGTGGCATCAACAAGTTGTGAGTAACGCTTCTTACAAAACGCAACTACTTTTGTAGGGCAACTATTAAATGCTTTTCACAGCTTACCAAAAGAAATATCAAGCATGCGGGCCTTTTCAAAGTTTATCAGATCAAATTACATTACCACAAGGTGCGACATGAATATCTTTCTAGCTAGTGTTCTGCTGCTACAAGTAGGAACCTTTTTGTTTGCTGCTTCGTGATATTTTTCAATACACAAGGAAAGCTTTGGACCGGATTTTTGAAACTATCGCAACTGTCGTACCGCTGTTGCATGACGAACAACGACAAAACTTTCGAATCATCGTGAAAGATTGTCGATTCATGGAAAGCATTCAAACCGTGAATGCAGGTAGAGTTGATTACGCGTCTTATCTTTTTTACCAAAATATCCTACAAGTAGCAGGGATTACCCAAAATTAGTGAGCATCACTGCAATTTCTCTCTTCATTATAGAACGCGTTTCTGTAGTCGTGTACTCGCCACAAAAGGACATGATTGAATTGAATTTTCCAAGCTTGCAGCAAGTGATTCTGGGAAACTCCAACTCATTCTTAAAGCGAAAAATCTTCAAAAAATTACAAGAAAGTTTCCGAATGACGATATAATAGATGGTCTTTTGATGTATTTCGAAAAATCAATGAGCTTACTTTAAAAGTGGATATGCTGCAAAATTGGTAAGATCAGCAATATTTATACAGAAAGAAACCCATGAAACAAAATTTTGTAACAGGATCCGAAGAAAACTTGTATTTGCTGACACAAGGTTTTTTGTGGATATCTTCTCATGTTTTGCGTTGCAATGTTTCCATTCTTACCCACGCTTGCTAACTACTCGTAGAAAGGTAACTGATGGTAAAAAAAAGAATGCGAGCATATGCTTCAGTTGGTGGAGAAATTTTTGTTATTTGTATAGCGCAAAGCAAAACTTTCTATAGCTAAAACGCAGGCAGGGTGGGAAGCCGAAAAATATTTTATGGAGAATACAAAATATACTTGCAATGACTTTATCTCAAATTCAATAAGTTTCTTTTAATACAGAAAGAGAGAAACTCTATCATCAAGGATGTATCTACCTTCAATAACTTTAATATTTACGATTGATGTTTAAAGTATTAAACTTCAAAGCGTAAGACATTTTCAGATAGCATCTGGCATAGCAATAAACATAGTATACAAGACCCAGAAGCAATGGCATTCTATACAACTTCTCAATTTGCTTTCATTATGGCATCTTTACTATTTTCCATTCTGGTAGAGATTCAAATTATAGGTATGTGATCTTGAGCGGGCTTTTGAATAGCGGTTCACTTTGTTTGAAATGCTTAAGTAGATGTTAACTTCATTAAAAGCATAGACAATTTTATAATTGTAGTTTTAGAAGTGGAAAATGTCTTTTTTGACGATACCCTTACGTGAATTTTTAGGGGTACAAAGCAGCTTAAAAGATACTTTTTTAGGAAAGAAAAAGATTGAAGAGTTTGCTACCGATGATCATGCAAATGATATAATCAGAGGCCGCCGTGGTCCCCCTGGTAGCATCCCAAAAGAGCTTATTCCTACAATTAGAAAAAGTGCCTATTACATCATTTCAGCAGCTCAATATTCATGCAAAACCGGATTCGTGCTCAAGGGAGGATTGTGCAGTCGACAAATTAACACAAGTGCAACTTCACTTGTTTGCCCATCTGGTTGGAAATATGAGAAGGGAGAAAACACCAGCTGCATAGGATACGAGACTACTCCAGTGCAATTTTCTTGTGATGATGGCTTTCGCATGGAGAAGAAGAGCTGCATTAGACGCGTGGTGCAGCCTTTTATTCTATCGTGCCCTCCGCTGTTTGAAATAGGAAAAGACACTTGTCAACGAAGAGTCACACACAAACCAACTTTGCGCTGTTCAATTGGTTAGCTATAGCTGGCTGTGTAAAAGCGAAAAATGTTATTATTTCTTATCAGATTGCACTGTCTTATGCCAAATAAATCTGGTTTAATCGACGAGGCTTTCTTGAACTATAATTTGATTTTATTGGAGTAAACCAGTTATTTTTTGGCTGTTTATTTTGAAAAGTAAGCGAAAGTGGTTTCAGCCAATATCCCTGTTCAATTCTATTGTAGGATCTATACTTGAAAATGGAATGTGTCGGCGACAAATAGTCGAGACAGTGAGTTTCGGCTGCCCCGAAGGCTATATAGAACATGGAGGTGACAGCTGCCTTAAAGAAGATTTTGCTCCTTCCTATTTAGGATGTGAATATAACAACTATCGAATGGTTGGTGACTCTTGCCATGGAACTATAACAAAAGCACCATACAGCCAATGCCCTGCTGGTTTTCATCGTGAGGGGACACGATGCGTGCGGCAGCGCGAAGTTGCATTTTTGGGATGTGATTCGGGGTAAGGCAAAAATTGACTGCACCTCGAGCCATTTCAGAACTAAGCTGCATTAATTATTTGATAAATTATTGGTTTTCTTGCGTACCTCCCTAGGAAATATAAAGGAAAAGGATGCTACAAAGATTATCATTCTTGCCCGATGGGCTGCTCAAAAAAGAATGGAATATGCGTATGCACAACAATTGCAGATATGGAACAGGTTTGCTCATGCTGTTTTTTGGCCAAAAATTGAGGTTTTAGTATTAGCATGCCTGCCAGGGAGCTAGAGTATGTCAAAAACAAAGTTCTTTTAACATTCTGTACTGTAGCATAGAATATTTATCTTGTTCTCTTAGGAATGTGATCAAGGATATGTCTATGATGCACTATTAAAGCAATGCAAGAAAGAAGTCACGGAAGCGTCTAGATTAACTTGTCCACCCTGTAAACTTTTGCTTTTGATTGAAAACTACGGGCTTCAGCTCTTTATGTTTATATTTTCCCTGCTACTTGTTTGTTCTGTTATTTTCTTACTAATTCAATGACTGATAAGAGTGAAACCACCTTTCCTGGGGTAGTTAACCTCATTGTTTTTGATGTGCAGCTTACCTCTTCTCCAACAGTGAATGCTATCGAATCACCAAGATCAATATGCCATTTTACTGCAATAGAGGACAAAAGCAAGGCAAAAATTGCGTATTTGAAACAGTTGAGAAACCAGTCGAGTCTTGCAATAGCAATTACATTAAGCAAATAAGCACAAGTGGGGAAATACAATGTGAAAAATCAGAATTTGTTCCTTGGGAAATTACAAGTTGCGAAAGCGGTAAGTTTCATGCTGATAAAAAATGCAACAGCATGAGGTGACAGCCTGACTGCTCGTTCAGAAATTCCGAGCAGCCACGACTTTTACGTGCAATGTAACACTAAGTGCTCTACTGAAATCATTCTAGTGATATCCACATTCCGATATATTCTTACGTTTGCTGTAAATGTATTGAAGGCTTTTTTTCCGATAAGAGCTGTGTTCAATTTGATGAAACTCCAATCCGTGCAACTTGTCCTATTGAATTCCTTAATTTTGGAAAAATTTGTGCCAAGCAAGTCATAACAGAGCCACTTTCAATGTGCCCAGAGGGCCATGCTAAAGATATTAATTGCACTAAAGATTCGATCAGGAATCCGGATCCTGTGTGCCCTACCGGTTTCCACTATGATAGTGTCAATAAAAATTGCTATAAACTTAAAGAAGAATACGATTTTGAAAATTCGATCCCAACAGAACTGCTTCCGCAATATCGACAATTTGTAAATTATGAGAAAGTTAAAGGTATTTTTGGAGAAACACGTTTTGATCCACAAAATCGCTATAACACTACTGAACCCTTCGGATCATCACAAATAGTGGAAACTAACAATACAACCCTTTCCCCACCAACAAGAGTATCTTCAGAAACGGAACCTGATTCCATAGAAAACGTGCTAACATTAGATGAGGACAATTCCACATTTGACATACCTCAGATTTTATAATCTTGCGCAAATTTTGAATTAAAAGAAATTTGCTTGTTCCGCGGTAGACACGGTTCTTCACCGTGAGTAAATGGTAAAGTACTATGTATCCACATTTCTGTATAATTTGTGCCATTCCATCAAGAAATCAATTTTTCAATTTGTTGTCTTATTCTGTCAAGTAAATACACAATACTCTTTCACGTACAAGCGCAAGTTTAGCAAAGCGAACAAGCTTCCATTCTTTTCAGTTTCAGGAATATGGTATGTCAGGTATTTCATCACCATAAACAAATTCTATCAATTAATCGAAGCATATAATTTGCAAAGAAATAAATTGATGTGGTTATTGAATTTAATTAAGAGCATAATAACGCCGTCATCCCGCATAATCTCTACTTAGCTAGATAATGAGTATAGCAAAGAAAAATGTAGAGCAAACTGTTGATAAGGCTCATTGAAATCGAGTAAAACCCACTTCCCTGATGGAAGATAGGGGAGACAAACTACAAACGTAAAAATGTTGATAAAAGTAGTTAATTCATCACCAGATGCAAAGGTCCTGAAATTTTCCATAACAAAGCAATGAAGATAACCAAACAGCACGCAGTAACAAGCTGCGAAGTCTTTAAAATCACATTCTAGTTCAGTTCCTAGGAAAGTAAGAAGTAGGTTCTTTAGGCAAAAAAAAAGACTGGGCAAATGTAACAATATCCAACTCAATACGGGTTAATATAGGTTGCCATAAACCTCTACTAAATCGTTTTGGTTTCTCTAAAAAAAACAAATTACTACAAAAAAGGACCACTGATGAATAGAATTCATTTAAAGACTTCTATTGCATATTTTCGGTCTCTTCGGAGGGTATGGATTCCATCGTACTCCATAACAAAGACTCAGATATTTTGAAATTAAATGTATTTCCTAGATAAGCAATAGAGCTTGAGTGCTGTGATGAATTCCAACGTAACAATAGAGAGCAAGGGCTAGAGCTGGGATTCAAATAAATTTCTTGCAGCAGGGAATCATTTCGAAGCGACATGTTTGAAATGGGAGATGAGCATGGCACAATCGCAGTACAAGATGACATCTGTTTCGAACAAGATGGCAATAAATCTAATGTAGATTTAGACTTTAAAGTTTGTTCATCAGAAGTTTCCAGTAGTGGTATAACTTTCTCACGGGTAAAAGAATAAGGCATAACACGCAGTTGCTTTCGACGACGTAAGTTTGCCGAATAATTAGCAATCCCTCGCATAACTAGTTTCCGATCGATGGCGATTTCAGAGGGAGCAGGTCGTCGCTTACTCGACGACGAAGTCTGAGAGACGGCCTGTGTTATAAGTGATTCAGAGGACATTTCGGAATAAGGCGTAGGATTTACGTGCAATCCTTTGAAGGATTGGCACAAGTCGCACATCTTGATGAAGACCAAATAACAAACAAAAATACTCTGTAAATAAAAAAGCTAGAAACAAGATTCACCTAGAACAGGAATTCAAGAAAGAAAAAGTGGGAACAACTCAAATATTGGCGCACCAAGAGATCTTATTGGTATTCCAATTCATATTAGATCAAATAAAGTAAGTTTAACGGAGCATTTACGGCGGCAAGCATTGCAATAAAACTATCAAGCAGGACCAAAATTTATAAAGGAATTTTTCTTGTAATAAAATGATAGGGTAACTGCGATATATAAAACAAAAGCGCGCTTTTTTAAGATGCCTTTTAACAAATGCTATATTCTCTTAAGTTGCAAAGACGGGTGAAAAGTAGTAAAAAATGCTCAAGAATGCTGCCATCCCCTGTCAAGTTTGCCATTAAAGAATACGCAAATCTACACTTTACATCTGAATTACTGAAAAGCATTGCAATCTTAGCCTACAGAGGCCAACGATAAAAGAGAATAAATACTCAGGAGACACCGGTCACATAAGGATAGACAAGAGAAATTCAATTCAGAATTCTTTCATGGCAGCAAAGAAACGTACCTCTATAATGAACAGACAAAAATTAGCCACTCCATTCGCTTCGTCCTTGCTCTTCCTCTTTGCAGGTTTTTTCCGATTGTATCTACTGTACAATTGGAGGAGCCTGGCTAGACCTCTAATCTGGTGTACAGTTTTTGGCCTCTAAGAAAGTGCGGGTTTGAGCGCTTATGCAACATAATTGCGTGATCACCTCGATATTAACTACTCGTTCCGTTCGGTTTGAACGCTCCCCAAAGACTTTTACTACTGCTTCTCGGTTTGACCATTGAGATGTTTTTGTGAAAGATAGTCATGAAAAGAAAAACGGCGGAGAGTATGCAAGTATAAAAGTTGTTGAAAGGATTTTAAATTGCATGTCGATTTAATAATTTAATAAATAAGCGCAGTTTTTTTGGATTACTATCTTTCTAAGCTTGTTCATAATGCTAAAAGCGCTTTTTCTTAAAATATTTCCAATATCCAGCCTTGCTGACCTAAGTAGACATTATTTTTTAAACCGTGCAGAAATGCTTAATATAAGATTTAATTACTGCATACTAATAAAATGTTTTGCAATTTAATCGTAAAACAAGTTTATATACATATTTTATGTAACAGGACGAAAATTATATACTCTGTAATGATGATTTTTACTTGATTGCCGAATCTGCTCAAATGTTAGAATAATTGCCTGCGTAGCGGAATGGGCGAAGAAGATATTGCATGTAAAACAAAATGTTTAATAAAAGAAATTCCTGAAGCGAGAGTTAATACTTACTAAGTCTTCTTACCTAAACTACTTGAAGAATATACTATCTTGCATAATAACTCATAAAAAAAGAACCGATAACTCTAAGGAAAAATCTTACGCGAAAAGAAAAGTTCTCTTCCGAAGAATCTCCTACCTCACTTTAATCACTCCTCATCGGGGGTTAAGTTAGTTATCACTACTCGTGTAACGAAGCGAAAATCAGACAGCGCAAAACCGTTTAAAGATAGCAACCGTGTGATACTCACACACGATGGGCACGATAAGAATGCTCAACAAGAGTGTTAGTGTGTGTTAAGTTTTAGTTTTTAGTAGTTTTAATTATCTATGTAAAAGATACATTTTCTCAGTTATCTATGAATTCTGTAACGGAGCGAAAATAAGATAGCGCAAGACCTGTGCACAGGATCTAAAGATAGCAACCGTGTGATACTCACACACGATTGACACAACCAGAATGCTCAACGAGAGTATTAGTGTGTGTGTCAAGTTAAGTTAAGTTTAGTATTTCTAAGTTCTAGTTTTTAAGTTCGTAGTTTTTAATAGTTTTCAATTATCTATTAAAAAGATACATTTTCGTACTTACCTATGAACTCTACTTGGTGAAATGTAATTAGGGAATACTTATTACAATATGCAGTAGAATATCTTAAGTAGAAAATATTATGATGGAAAGTGTTTTTACATTTTGTGTTTCACACAAGTTCCGATAGAAATGTACTATCGAATGTTTTATCACTGTGTATTCATCATATGGCTCATGTGTGCGTAATTGTATCCTTTTCTAGTATATGATTTTAGTCAATGAGCGAGATAAAGAATTTACATAAGAATTATTAATGTAGTGTGCGCCTGCACACATAAGGAAGAGAGCGAGTAGCAATGTAATGCAATTGTGAGATGAGAGCTCTCCACATTGTGTATCTGTTGCGGTTATGAAACAGAATGCATGGTAGTAACTTTTGATTCGTAGAAGTCAGACTTTACCTTGTTAAGTCGTTACGACAGAGCCAGAGGGAGAGACGAATAATACCTGAGAGTATGTCATACCCATAGGTTGACTACGTGTATTAGTGAAGGTGCATAGAGGTTTTGATTGAGCATCGAGTTGGGCTGTCGACGCCCATAAGTTACGAGTTTATTATTAGCAAGACCACTCTGATGTTGATGAGCTTAGTTGCTCTAGTTTTTCTTTACTCTAATTCTATTTTCGATAGAAGGTTAGTAAAGATAACACGAATGAACCTAGTGAGATATATTTATAGAAATAAATATATCCACGCTCTCAAACAATTAACAATCTAATAGTATAGGAAAATTTAGAAGTACGCTATTGATTGAAAAAATCGTGTAACCGGAGTCGGTAGATCTCGACTGGCAAATCCTAAGGATAATTAGTACTTTAAAAAATCCCTGGATTACAACTCGCGCGTCGGATTGCGCTTGCACACACACAAATACAATCCTAATCACTTCGTCCTTAAATTACTACTACTTCAGATACCGTTAACCTTCAGCTACTCACGCTTACATCCTTTCAATGTTATTGCACATCAAACAAACTTACAATTATCACAATCATCAAACTTACAATTATCTCAATCATAAAATCTGGTATTAAACTTCTACGAACTTACTACACCCATCACAATAATCGGATTGTTTCATACTCTGTAATAACGGTGTTATGAGTCTGCATACAGGATTTACACAGGTATAGCATGCAAAACTCACACATAATAGTTAACCTGCACATGATTCTTACTGAAAGTTGTGTGGACGTGGAGCTTTTCATGAGTTGGTGAAACAAGAATTGTCACGTTGTGCCAGTCGTATACTAAAGACTTCGGCTGAAGTAGTTCTTTTATGCAGTAGGGTATTAAATAGTTTGATTCTACTTAGCTTATAAGGAGGATATTTTTTCTAATTCATACAATGAAACATAAACTTATTCTACGCTTATAACTACTGTTTGCGGGACTAAGTAAGAGAATAGAAAAAACATCATTCACTCCTTCATGCTTCTACTTGCGATAAAAAGAACCTAAAAGAATTCTTACTTCTAACTTTACGTTATTACTACTACTCCTTCTCCTCCTCAACGGTGTAGAAATAAGTGCCTCTTAGTTGCGGGAAACATCGGGGAAATTGTCCCATAATTTCAATTGTTCGATATTGCGACTCAATGTTGTTACATCTCTTTATACGCACTGTGATGCCCTTGGGGAGAAACGAGGGAACTGCGGATTATTGGCTTAATTAATGTAAGAAAGATAACTACGTAGTAAAAAGGTAATTTTGATAACGGTAAAAGAATTATAACAATATAAAACAATAATTAAGAATAGGTGTTTCGCTCTGTCGCAATACCACTGTTACAAGTTACATGAAAGCTTGCACAGTTTTAGAATAAACATGTTAAGATGATTTAAGTAGAAAAAATTTTGAGGTGTAAATAATTATAAATGTTAGCGTGAATGTGGCGTTTTCTCTGAGTTGCTCGGATAAAAATTTAGTCACGTTCTGTCAGTCGTGTTTTATAGACCTTGGCTGATTATAGTAATTTTATGCAGTAAGACGTTAAATAGTTGATTTCTATTTAGTTGGTAAGGAGGGAGGTTTTCTCTAACTCGTACACTGAAACATAAACTTACTCTACGCTATAATTACTGTCAGGAAATAAGTAAGGAAAAGGGAAAAATCATTCACTACTTCATTTTTCTACACTGTAAGAAAAGAACGGAAATAATAATCTTAAAATCTCTCCACTATTCTCCTCTTCAAGGATGTAAAAATAAGTGCATCTTGATTGCGGGGGAATATTGGGGAAATTATGGTATCTTCGGTTGCTGTGATGCTGTGCGGTTCGATGTTCCCAAATCGTTCCGTGTGTACATTACTATATCCATTCCCATATCCTGGGGAAAATTGTGGGTTATTAATTTATCTGGTTTAGGAGAAATGACTATGTACTAAAAAAAAGGTACTTATGATAAAGATAAATTAATTATAATAAAATGAAATAATGAAATAAAGTGGGTTGTTCCGCATTGTCGCAGTTCCATTGTTACAGTTAGTGCTTATCTTTTATGTTTCTTGTTTTTCTCTATAGAAATGTAACGACTTATCCTTTTTATTTACTACTCGTCATAATGCATGCATGGCTCTGGAGAAATATATTTCCTTATTTGGCATTCCTCCCATATGAGATGCAGAGTGTTCTCACATAAAGTGTCGTAGGCACTGTACGCCCATGCGCCGTTATGAGAGAGCGAATAGCGACTCGATGTAGAAGATGAGAAGATAATTTCCAGAGGATTTGTTTGTTGAGATTGTGACACAATGCTTTAGTAGTGACTGGTGAATCTCAGAAACCAGACCATACCTTATCAACCATTAAGACAAAATCAGGGGGAGAGGTAAGATTATGGAGAGTTTTCCAGATCCGCAGGTTGACCGCCACGAAGATGGAATCAAAAAAGAGAAAGGAAAGCCTATCAAAGAGAATTTATCCCGAGGTGTTAAACTATCAAAGTAATTACATTTTGTTAACAAAGTAACTCAATATGTTGGCGAACTATAGAGCTCAAGCATATACTTTCTGTTCTTAGTAGAAGACGCACTCACTTGAGGAAACGAACGGATTGAGCCATCTATATCAATTTATCAATGCTCCCTAACTTGAAAAACCAATTAGTAGTTTCTATTTAAAATAATAAAAAACCATTTATATAATACGTAAAACAGTAAATGGACGGAGTCGTTACCCGACGACTGGCAAATCACAAGTGATATAAAAATCATCGGATTCTATTTTATCAATTAAAAGTGCATGCTCTAGCATCGCAAGAATCTGTAATTGAACGAACATGAATGCATCCCTATTCTACAAAAAATGCAAATTCTGGTAACCAGAAAAAGAAGTCCATACTATGCTATCGTAAGTGCATGGCCAAAGAATAACTAAGAGGGCCTGTAAAATATAATATGTTCTTCTGTATGGCTGTTAAGGTATTTAGTAATTATTTTCTCATTCTAATATAAAGTACTATAATTTTTTTACATCTAAAATGGATTGCATCTTTTGAATGGCAACGTTTTATTCCGGGCAAGCTTGAAAGAAGTAGTAAGAGCCGGAGCACTAATAGCTACTAACTGAATCGATAATTTCCATTCCACGAAAAAGAGGACTCCGTGTGCCAGTCAATTTATATTTAAATCGGCTGTAATGGCATTTGAAATGCTTGTGAAGCATTCACAATACGCATATCCCTCTTCATCATACTTCTATGCTTTCTGTGTAGCAAAATATTCTCATGTCATCTTTTCATCAAACTAACAATCACATCTAAGGAGTTGCTAAACGGGTAACGAAGGTTTAGTTATGGAATTTTGTTTTCTAGGGGAAAGTTATGGCGAACAAGTTCCCACGAGATAAACGTAATATGAAACTGTTTCAGGATGCATGCTCGCAATGATGTTCCCAATGGAGACAAATGCAGACAATACTTAGGTTTTGCATGATGCAAGGAAAATTAATTTAATCATTTGCTACCGCGCTGCTACGTATATTGTTGACAATTATCAAGATATTTGTTTTTACTCTGCTTTTGATGATTCATCCTGTAAGCGCTATATCTTTGTTCCTGTGCGAAGAATTCATCGCTGAAGGTATTCGACGACATAGTTGAAAGCTCGTAGATGCAACAAACGTTTACCTACTAGAATATTCTTCACGAATCGATAATTAAGCAAGAATTGGACAGAATACCCTTTTGGCAATTGTCGTTGCGTTGGGCTTACCAACCCGCCTTTTTCCTATTCTACTTTGCTAATTAATGTTTTTATGGTAGACCTATTCCAACCGATTACGAATTTCAAAAATATCACGCAAGTTCGCACAGCCTACTGAAAATTTGCTTCTTGAATAATCCGTTTCTGCTGAGATAATGGGTTGCTCGGATGCAGAGTATATTAGTACTCACAAGCGCCGCTGTGTTGTACCTCTTTGCTTCTCTAAAATGGAAAACTTTTGGGCTGTTTTCTAAAATCAAGGAGCCGGTACATGGGTAAAACTGACAACCTCTTGTGGAAGTTTCATCGCCTACGCTCTAATTGATGTAGGGTGATTTTCCTCTATTCTTTCATTTGTTCAAACAGTTAGCAGCAGTGAAAATGCGTCTAGAGTAGCTGCTTTTAAACCGAAATCGTTTCCAAGTAATGGTTGCTCTTGTGACGATTAATTCCTTCCAATGGGTTATTCCTGCATTCCAAGATATCCGAAATAGAATGCACCGGATTATTTTATCAGAACAAACTTTAGCTCTAATGCATATCTCTACTTCATCTCATTTGGCGAAGCAACAACGAGGAAAAATTACATCTACAAATACAGATGTGTGGAAATATGTTCGAGCGAGATTCCTTGGTTAGTTGTCATGTGTTTGAGATACAATTTATGATAATTTACTTCCTTCTGCGCTCTTGAGATACACTTTATGATAATTTTGTTCCGTATGCAAAATATACTGCATAGTGTAAGCGGAGGAGGTCTCTTCATGCAATAAACTCAATATTTTTAGACAATTATTTCTGTTGCCTCAGTAGTCACTCTGTAAAATATTTTCTCCGTTGCTTGCTATCATTGCAAGTTTAGTTGTGGCTTTATTCACGTAGGAAGACCTTCCTCTCGTGCACAGCGACGCACTATGTGGCTGAACAGGCGGTACAAAAGTTTTGCCCCTATATTTTTGGACGAAATGAAGCCACGTGTACAATTGGTGAAATCTGCACTTGAACCAATAGATATACCTTCAACGCACTTACCAGAGGTTGGAAAATTCAAGCACATGTTGAGAGCTTAAGTATTGTATATTTGCAAAGCAATTTTATGTGTACTTGAACATTTGTGACATTAATTTTTCAGTAAAACAATCGCCATCATATATAAAAATAAATTGCTACTTATTCGTATAACCCTTTAGCGCTTTTTTATGGATGTACTTGTGCTTTCGGGGAAACTAATATTTTCTCTCAATCGATGAAAAAGATCAGTCTTGAAGTTTTCAATATATGTGAACAAAATTCATGTTCAGAAAATGAGCAGTGATATGCATATGGTGAAAGGAACTCAATGCTTCCATGATCATTTGGATTTAGTGCATCTATTCTTAAGAATAAAAAATTAGGCCGATATTTAAAAACAATACATCATTCATGACGAATTGATAATAAAACAACTAGTAATTTTTTTTCTGCATTTCAATTGCGATTAATTTTATAGAAAAGAATTGCCGATCTAGTTGTTACCATATTCATTTGTATTCTAACGGGAACGCAGAATGTTTTATTCCTTATTAGCATTTTTAACTTTTTATGCTAAAACCTGGCTCTTTACCTGAGGATTGAAATTATAAAATAGATTTTGTTTGACCATCTATCATGGTTTCATAATAGGTTGCTTTTGCTGGACGATCTAATTGTGGAAAATCTACACTTCTGAATGAGCTCACTGGACGCCATTGTATTGCAGCAGTAAATAAGTTGCCTGGAAGCACTCAGGAGGTCAATTTTTACAAGGTGATGATAGAATAAGTTATAGATTATAAAAAGCGTGTCCTTCTGGATGGAAGCCAAAGATCACCTCCACTATACGTTTATAGACAGTGTTATTATAGATGGAATACATCTCGAAAAGAAATAGAGAATACTTGAATGAGATTGTTACCATTTGAGATTTACTGATTGTCAATCGCGGCTTGTGAAAGATTCATTGCGGGTATATACTGGACTTTGATATTTTATTTGCTATTCTATTAATGCTGTTTCTTGAACAATAAGATATTCTTCAATCCTAAGTAAATTTTACCACAGCTTACATTGCTCTGCATGGTGTTGAAACCGTGATTTTAAAACTTGCGCTTTGCGAATTTTTTTAGTTTAAAATTCATATGTGACAAAGATGAAAGAAGCAGAATTTGCGCGATTTGGTGCTATTGAAATTGGAAATTATACATTTTTAAGCGTATTAAACAACTTTTTACAATGGTGATACCACTAAGAAGATGGAGAGCATTGTGTAAGGATGAACTAGTGTTCTTCATTCAATAGTTTTGATTGTTTGAACACGTGCCTTTTATTTTAATTTTAAATGTGCGTATTTTCACCGGATTCCCTTACTTTCTGACACCTGTTTTTCTTTGCAAATGATAAGGTTGGCTCACCGCCTTCATTAGTCATGGTTGATTTGCCTGGCTATGGATTTGCCTTTGCAACGGAGGAAAAACGTTTGCAATGGACAGAATTCATGCTGTATTATTTAAAAGCACGTGTTAATCTGAAACGTGTATTACTTCTGATTGATAGGTAAGCCTATTCAAATAATGTTGATACGTTAAAGCAACCTTTAATTTTTTGTTCGAGAAACATAACTTTTTTGCCATTTCATTATTTCTGTACTAGCTTTAAAAGGGGGTGTATGTACACTTGCTGCGCAAAAGAATTAATTGTGCATGTCCATTTAAGTTTTTTGAGAGCAAAGAAGGCAACACTGCGTTTTCCTTGTCCTCCTCAATAGTTTGGAATGAAAAATATATAGTTGACTCCTTGAATGCATGACATAAAAATATTTGCAATTTCATGCTATCCTCTTGTTTAGTCGGCAAGGCTTAAAAATTTCTGACAAAGAAATGTTGGCATATTTTGAGCGCCATCATATCAAATGGCAGATTATACTAACTAAAGCGGATCTTGTACATGAGCGGTCCCTCTGCAGGCAAATTCCGTTGGTTCGTTACAGAAATCAGTAAAACAGAATTTTTATGTGCTAACCTTAAAACCCGATTGAAGGGAGTATAGCCTATAAACAAATAGTAAAGAAAGGAGTAGTGGAAGTGTAGTATCCTACCTGCAAGAATAGACAATGTGCAGGTGTTTCTCTTTATTGCCATGGGATAGCCATTTGTTTTTGGTAATAGAATATTCTAGTAAATGTAGATAGTTATTGTAAAATGATCACAGCACGTTCTGTAGGTTCAATCCTGTTGTAACTCTTAATCGTTTTGACATGGTAAGCAATTTCACTCTTCAGAGTATGAGGATTTGAAAGATATGAGAAATGCTTATAGTTTAATTTTTCCTTCTAATCAATGTTCCATTTTGCTACATTTTGTGTCGACCAGATCCAGCATGAGCTAAACCCGTTTAGATATCAAATTCATCCAATTATCCCCTTGAGTGCTCTTTGGAAACAAGGATTGGATGATTTGAGGAAGGAATTGACTTCTTTGAGGAAAGATCGTACTGCTTCTCCTATTGATACCCAACTTCAGCAAGACAATGTTTGTATTCTATGCCAAATTTTGATGTATGATGGAAGTAAAAGCTTTTTCTTCTAGTTGAGAATTTTGTTATACTTTCACCCTTCACTAATCAATCATTTCTGTTGTATCTGACATTCCTTGAGGGATTGTTAGATTTTTTTAGAATGGTATGGCGTTAGTTGTTAGACGTTCACTTGAAAGCATCCTACTCTATATATTTCTTCCCAAATTCTGTTTTGAAATATACATCTCTTTGTATCTATACTGTATGTATTTTCTTGGATCTCTTGATTTTATTTTATTTGTAGGAGAAGTATCTTCCAACTAATTCTTGCACAGTCTCTCCACCTCCAGAAAAGAAAATGAAGCGGTATGATGTATTCATAAGGAATTGATAGAATCCGATTGTGTGGTAATGCGTGTAAGAAATGTTATGGCTAATAGTCTGTCATGAAATCACGAATTAACCGAAACGAAAGTTCAGATTTAAGAATAGGAAGAAGAGAGTTTATCATGCGAAGATATCTTTAATATTTCCATTTCTTGTGAGAGGATTGCGTAAAGACTATCAGAGCCAGAGTAGGTGGATACAACAGTTTAAACATGGTTAGAAATTAGGGTGCCTCATTATTTACTACATAAAGAATCGGTTGTTCGATCTCTTTAAATGGAAAGATGTCTATCCAAACCAATAATCAGAGTGAACTATCTGCTAAAATGCATTTTCTTAGTATGTTCATCATGATAAAAGTGCCATCCAAAAACTATTTAAAGCCTACGCATTGAATCTTTTCACTCCTTTGTACGATTTCTTTGTTATAAAATTTACACACTTAAGAGACGCGTTCTGGTATTCACCTGTATTCTCTAGTAAAGTTTCATTTGTAAAGTTTAAATTTGCAGCCTCTGAACATATACTTCATAATCTCCTTCACTTTCTAAGTGCATGCAGTTTGGATTTTTTTATAAGATTCTTGGGTATACTGGCCAAAATAATTTCTAAGCTTCATCGTATTTCTTTTTGAACCATTAGAAACAGTAGCGGTGTGCATTGAAAACGAATTTTGCTAACTTTCTACTGCGTTAGAAATGTGAATGAAAGAGATACTTTAAGCCTATACTACGTTTATGGAAATTGCCGCAGTTCTACTATTGGGATTGAGCCCACTCAGAACGTGAGAACGAATCTTATCTATATTATTTTTTGGTGCAGGAAACCAATAGTAGATTCAAATAAATTTCCTTCTGCAGTAGACTCGCAGCGGAGCCTCCCATCACTACAAGAGGTTGTACAAGTGGCATTATCAAAGTAATAGTCCAGAGATACTGTGTTGGTTTGAATTTTTAATAGAGTCTGTGTGCATATGTTTACAAAATCTTCTTGTGTGCGTTTCTTTCTTTTCATGGGATTGAATGGAACCAGGAAGGGTGCTTTTTACCTTTTGTGGGGAAAGATATCAAATGCTGCGCTCGTTAAGACTTCACATCAATATAAACAAGCGGAGGCAACGAGTTCAAGATTTTTTAACCAAAAAAACAAAGATGTTCTGTCTGAAGTTCATTTTTTAATATGGCTTTGGTTTTTTTTTTTTTTGGGTTTGTAGACTTTATACCTTTCCGTTTACATTTTCTGTAATTTTGTTGCGAAAATTCCTTTCTTTTGGGAAGCTATTGATGTCTTCATGGCACTTCGGATAGGAAACACCTTTAAAAGCAATGAATTTTTGATGTAGAAAAGTGGTTATTTTTCAATCAACGGAACCGAGTCTATAGAGTAGAATTGTTAAATGCAATGATTTCCTGTTTCTTATTTGTAAGGTGTACTCTGAATCTTTTTAGAGCCACTTGTTTTACCCAAGGATTAAATTATATTACCCCTCTTGCTTGTACAGGTGGAATATTACGGATGTTGTAAGGCATAATAGGAATGAGGAAATGCTTTCACGATTTACTACAAAGAATGCAGGTGTGTATGTGCCTCAGAATAGAGGAAAAAATTAACTAGAGGATAATCATTTTTGTGATTTTATTGAGCGCATAGAAAGTTCAAGTTTCTGTAGTATTTCATGTTTTTTTTTGAGAGAGAACGTGTGAGTATTTTTATGCTTTTCTTTTGTTTAAAAAATAAATTTTGAAGCGATGGTAGAATTTTTTTTTTTGCACCCTATCTAACTGCATTTCTATTCCGTTCCATATCTCGTATGGTGGACACCGTATAAATAGTTTTTAGCTTCATATTTTCATCGTTTAAATGACCCTCTTTGAGTACGGAGCTCATCCATTTTTACATCTGAGAATGAAGTTTTTACTCATGGTATTGAAGAAATCAATTATATCCAGACGAAATGCCTCCGATGAAGGGAGAAGATCCATTCGCTCCTGCAAAGGCTACTCTTGTGGAGTTTGATATGGAGCATCCTATTGAAGCCTCTGGTTCTGTCATTCCAACAAACACACATAGTATAAACTGTTTAGAAACAAAGACAAGCTTTTTAAATTCAGGTTATAATCTATTGACTCATTGTAGTTCGTATAAAATTGAGAAAACTCTTTTTTTTTTTTTTTTGGGAGAAGATCCTTAGGATCATGGAACGAATCTATTCACAAAGTTGCCCTCTGTAGAGCATTTAGATACTTCCCTTTATATTGGAACGCAGTTTATAGTGTGTAGATATAGTATCTCAATGGATATAGGCCTATGATGCAACTGCTTGTTACTTTTATCCTTTGCTTTATGTGTGTAGAGGAGACGTTTGTTCACATTTCAGAGAAGCTATCAAAGCGGTGAGTATCCCAGAGAGCGATTTTTCTGAATCTTTTCCTATCAAAAGGAGTTTATTCGTCTAGTGATACCCTCTTTCTAACAGAGTTGCATTTTCTATCCTTCTTAGCACCATTCCTACTCTTTCAAAACCCTTCTTTGCTCTTTTTGGTTTACCATGGCTATATATTTTTGCATTGGTTTAACATAGAGTTGGAAATAGTTTGCGATGCCGTGCTATTCCTCCCCTATTTTATCTCCTTAGAAAACTTCATTCACAGCGTTTGTTCCTTGTGTTTTTTTTTCTATCCTGGTGGTATGCACGGCTGGTATCCAATTCGTTTATTTTGAGATTTTCCTTCTTATTTCAGTATCTCCTCTAAACCTACCTCACGGGATTACCCACCTTTGGAAAACCTAAACAAAGGCGTACGTCAAGAATGCAATTCACTCTTTATATTATTCAACGCATGCGACGATGAGTAGACGTTGGGGTGTCTGGGTGTTCAAAATATGCTGTGAAACATTTATTTTGAAACATCTCTTATGATACTCTATACTGCGTGTATAAATCTATAATTTGATTTACGTTTACTCTCACTTTTCCAAAACATTTTTAGGAACTCTCTGAGGCTTCTTTAGGATCATTCACCACTTCTTTCGACATGGAAATGCTTGGTATGCTTCCTGGATATCTTTTTTCTCAACTAGACGAAAGAATAGAATCTTAAGAATGGCTTTAAAATGGGATAATAAAACGCATTTTACTTAAATAAATCCTAAGAATTTGGGTTTACCTTCAAACATTGATAGGGATGATGGACATGGGCAGGCGTGTGTTTTAATCTCATAGCAATACTATCATTTTCAGATGTAGAGCGACTGTTACTACTAGTTCGCTGATGGTTCACACGCCTTGTGGGAAGTAGAGAGAGAGAGGGGGGAGGCAGCCTTTGTTTTCACACACAGTAGAGCTATCAAATTATAACCCAAGTGCATCTCATGCATCTACTACTATACAGAAAATCATTGCAGAGGAAATAGAAATTACTATAGAAGGAGAGATGGAGAGAGAGAGAGGGAGGTTTCTTTTGTTTTTACACACAGTGTGCCTCCTTGCAGAGCTATCCTACTAAGTATTCAAGTGAAATTATTAGGTGATGCAAGATTGATCTCTATGAGTTATTTTTGATCATTCGCATTTGCCGCCTCTCTTTCATTTTTGAAAAGTTATACCTGTAAGAATCCTTTATAAACATTTATTTTTGTAATTTATACAAGGAAATGCGTACTACAGGCTGGATATTTTTAGAGCCATTACTATTTTTGAATATTCCTAAAAGATTTTGCATTTTTCTTCCACCCCATTCCATTTATATATACTTCGTATATACCTATATTTACCCTAGAAGAAACTCCACACTCCTTGGAAGAGGCTTCTACCCTCCGCAAAGATCTACCCTTCCTTTCTGAAAAACCCTCTTCTTCATCTCTCGTGTTACACAAGGTAGGCTGCCTTTACTGGTTGTTGGTGCTAGTCGATCATTTTCATGGATGCTGGCTACACATATACAGCTCATATTACTTTTTTGAATGCGTTTGGAGTTTTATTTTAGGTGTAAATACTTTTGTTAAATATTTGGTTCGTAGTCTACCCCCTTTTTTTCTGAAAATTTGGAAAGTAAGCCAAAAAAGAGATTGTTAAAGTAGGACTCTGAGGCTCTTTCGTTTCATTAGAAAAGAAGCAAACATGAAAAGTTTCCGTTTTATTGGAGAGGTACCAACAGATGCTTCAACGAGTATAGCTAAAGTGTCGTTTAGGGAGAAATCTGCAGGCGATTGCAGCCCCCGTTCTTACGTTTTAGTCGATCTCGCTATTTTAATCGATCTCGCTATTTTATATTAAAAGTCGATCGAGGAGTCGTGATGAATAGAATGGTTTTTCAGACGCTAGAAAACACCTTTCTTTGAATTTCTAAACACGTGCTTACTTATCTCTGTGAACGAGGGGCTTCCCTGTTTACTCTGACGTGTTCTCAGTATAATGATCAGAAGCGCAGCCGATTGTTACAATCTGAAGATTTTATAGAAGTATCCGAAAAACGAGACGAAATAAAAAGCGGATTGCTTGGAATTTTACCTCATAATAGCATGGATTATTCTTTTAAGCAAGCTGCTGATCACAAACTTTCCCCATTCCTCACGAACATGAAAAGGGCGTTGGATCGTAAGCAACGCTATCAGTTGGAAAATCTGGATTCCTATTCACTCGTTCATGATATTTCACGTAAGTAAATTTTCTGCCCATTAAAATTTTTCTACACTCCCTGCTTGTTTGCATTGCTTTCTCCTAGTGTTGCTCTGGCAGATGCGTCCCCTTTTTGTATTTCATGGGTCATCATTCTCTACTTTTTACACAAGAGACAAAGTAACTCAAGCTTTTGAGTGAGGAATTTTATAACAATTGCTGTGCTACCCGTTGGGGGTGAGAAAAATTTCAAGGGTGAAGCAAAGCTTATACGGCTGTAGAATCATTCCCAGTCAAGTTCCTCTTTCATACGGATTAACATCCCATTCCTTTCCTGATATAGAGGGACACTGTAGGGAATGCTGAAGTGTCTTCACTCTCTAATTTTTGCGCTAACTTGATGGGAACGTGGCTGCTATAAGACATGTGAGAGAGAGTAACAAAAGGAGTTGATTCTGGATGATGAGCATTGCATTGTTGATAGGAAAAAATACCACCAATACACTCTTCGCCGCGCGTCATCCCGACACTCTCTCAAAGGGCAATAAATCAAACGCTTCCTCGGTTAAACAAGGTTAGCAAAACTCTTTTTTTATATCTACAGTCTTACGGATGCAATACTGTCTAGGAAAAGAAATTTGAACGCATGGAAGTGCGTAGACGTATAGTATTTAAATAAATATCTTTATTTATCCATCTGAAGTAGTTTTATTCAGCAAAAAAAAGTGTATCCGACCCGATATTTTTTGAGTATTGAGAGGGGAATGCATCCTCTCTAGAGTTTGCCTGTGTTTACCATTTAAAGAGAAATAGTGTGAGCGGGCTGTCTGCGTCTCATTTTAACATTTGTCGTGTTACTGTTGGGTTTGAAAAATACACGATAGTTCTATGAAAGTACCCAGCTAAGGGCTAGTGTTTAAAAGAAGTTTGTACGTGGCAGCCTTACAGATCTGTACAAAAATCTCTCTTTACAGGATCCAATCAAACGAATACTTTCATCAAAGGGACTAAACGATGGACTCTCTTAGGTATTTGCTATGTTTTATATCTTTCATATGGCTCTACGCGTCTTATTTTTAAAACAAAAATGGATCTATGCGGTTTTTCATCTATTTTCCAATCATAGAGAAATTGCTATTTATTTATTCGTTGATGGATTCATTTTTTGAGGATTATGTCCAAATTCTTTCTTGATAAAGTCCGTCGCAATTACTGAAGTTTTCTTATAATGCTCTTGAGTAAAACAAAACGATTTTCTTATTTATTGTGCAGCTTGAGTATGTATCTAATTGTGCACAGTTTTTGACCCCAGTTTGGAGTTATATTTGTTTTAATCTGAAATATAGTATGTCGTGATATTTGTGTAAATATATGTTTACCTAGGGAAACCAAGAAGTAAAAAAAGATTAAATATACCGAAAAAGGATATCGCAACACTTTTTCAACTGAAAGAAGACTCCAACCCTCTTCATTCAAAAGATAATTGGAAGCAGTTGCGTCAAAAGTATGCGAGGTGGCAGAAGAAACACTCAAATATAACACGGTACAAAACAGACTTTGTATTAAGCTAGACATATTGCATTCCATTTAAATTATAACGGAATTTTATTTAAATTGCCAGAAACATACTGAACATTACTTAAAACGGAATGTATCCAGATGCGTTACGAATCTTTTAATTATATCCAAAAATTCATCCCATTCTAACAAGAAAAAGTTGGGTTGTAATAGATAACTACCCATGAATCTAAGGCGGTTGCATCTCCTATAGTTCAATCGTTTAAGATGTATTGTAAATTCTGACTGAATAAAATTGTATTTATATGATTAGGTTGCCTCTCTATTTTTATCACGTGCAAAGACGCTTCATATCTTTGGTTTTTATCTGATGCGTCTGTCATTTATAATTGTGCACAGTTACTCTAGGCCACCCACCAAAGAAGAAGTTACTGGAGTTACTATGTGAGTATTTTTTCACTTCAATTGCACTTTTGGGATTACTGTCTTACTTTAAAGTGGTTTTTTTCGATGAATAGAGACTATTTTTGAAACTGTATGCTACATTGTGCTGTCTCCTCTAGTAAAATCTCTCTGGCTATCTCACATTTTTTTATTGCTAGCCTGCTGATACATTTGATTCAGAACAAATTTTATTGCTTTTTCTGCGATCTGTATAATATGGTTTGGTGTAATATTCTATGTTTTAATGGGAAATTCTAGTTTTCTTATTTGTTGTTATTTTGCTTTTCCTCTATTTGTTCCTGTTACCTTGTTCTTTGCGTTGCGTATTTGTATTAAACTCAGGAGAAATTTGGGACGGAAACTTATATCATCCACCGAGCGGAAGCAGGCAAATGCCTTTTCTTACGGTAGTGGTGAATCGCGTTTGAGCGAAAGGAAAAAGAATAGTCCCACACTTTTCAATACAATGGGTAAAAATCGAATCACTGATCGATATAATCCAAGTCGACATCAATATCTTGAATGGCAGAATACACAGCATGCTACCAGTTTTGAAAATTCTCAAAAGCATAAAAAGAAAAAATCCTATGCAAAATAGTAGCACTTTTTCATGTCAACTGCTTTATTTTCAATAATTAGTTTGGGATCATAGTTAAAGGCTTTCGATCATCATGATTCAACCTCGCTTATGTCATCTAACCCTACTTCACATCAAAGACAGTGTAACGTTTATCAAAATTTATGGCTCTCAAAGTATTGAAAAATTGCAATAGTGTTTTCTGTCTTGCCGCAATGAATTCCGTGTCAGTACAACTCGCTTTTCTTGGTTTGATGGACTTTTGAACGGAAGGCTTTGCGTTACATTGCCTTAATATTATTTTATTTGCTTTGTAATACTCATTTCCTTAAAACTGAACCCCCGAAATTGCGGAGCTGTTTTGGAATGATAACCCCACTTACTTGCTAAAATTTGTAGCACAGAGAGAATAATGAAAAATGAAAGTAAACGCTGAATTCCAATTGTTTCTGAATTCCGGTGACAATTTTATTGTGTGCGCTCTTGGGTAAATTTATCCATAAGAGGTGAGTGTTCCCAAAATAAAACTATAGCCAACTTTTCGAAGACTCAAATAGGATTTTGCGTCCCCATGAGCAAAGGCAAAATTGTTGCAATAAGCGCTTCACTTTGACTAACATCAAGAAATTGTGAAAGAGAGGTTTAATAATTTCATTGCTCGATTAAATTAGCGCGCTAGGTTTACGCATGTTAACAAAAATATAGTAAAGCAGTTCGTCCTTATAATAGTCCAGAATCATCAAAAGATGATGTACATTTATTCTATTTTCAAGCAACATTAATTAGGCTGCATAGGGTATTAGTTACACCGATGGGATTTGTTTTTTAAGGATAGTAAATGCTTTGCGAAATTCAAAAAGGTTAGGGTCAGCTTTTCCAATATTAGGTATAATTCCAGGTTAAAACCGAGAACTTATTACATTTTTCCGAAAATAGTTTTCAGCGAATTACGCAGCTGCTCAATGAAAATAATTCAATTATCTTTTGTACGCGCTGCAAGAGCCTGTCCAAATAAATATAGTTCCATTGGATTCACCGCAGCAATACCAACAACATAGCTTTGCATTATTCCAAAAAAGCCAATAACAACACCAACTAAAAAACTTACTGAATATTTTCCTTCAAAAGAAACCGGTTTTTAATTACAGATTGTAACATACCTACTACCAAGTCATTGAGTAGTACATTTATACGCAATGCGACTGCTTTTTTAATCAATCAGTCGATTTATAGCATTAAAACATTCAACATCTCACATTCATTGAGAATGAAAAGCTGGCTCAAAATAGAATAAAAATGTAGGATGCTGTTAAGAAATAAAAGCTAAATAAGATGAATCTCCACATCAAAGTAAAAGGTCTTTATTTACAGATGGTAACCAATAAGCAATCCGGATTTCAAATAAATTCTCAAAAATAAAAGTAGCAAAATTCCCCACGTTATTTCTCATTTTTAGTGTGGAAAAAACATAAAATTACACTAAAATGAAAGTGAACTACCTATGGTAGCAGTAGGGCTCATCTTCATACTGTAAACAGCTTGGGCTCAAAATTACAGAGAACATACATTTTCCAAATTAGCCTACAATTAATGAGAGAAAAAGATTGAATTGCAGTATCCACTTTTAAAATTTTATACAATATTAAAGAAAAATATTAAGGTGGACTGCCTGGTACCACTCATAGCGAATCTAATTCATTTTTCTCATGTATCTCCAAAGCGTTGCCGGCAACACCATCCAATCGTTTTATTAAAGCATCCTTGGAAGCGGCATACATCATTCGAGGTTTTACGGGAGCATTGTCAGGCGACCATAGTACAAAATAAATCTTCCCTTTGACTGAAAAAGAATGTAATTTATTCAATTTTACTCCATTGTGAAAAAATTGACAGAAAGCAAAACAAAAAACTATTGATCAGTTTAAGCAAAAGATAAATGCAAAGAATATAAAAAGAAAAAGCCATGCGTAATGCAAGGAGAAACCTATTTCCTAAGGACATCTCAAGCTAGTTTAAGAAAAATGGGCAGATTATATGAACTTTCTTCTATTTTGGTAAGCTTACCTGTACTATCAAAAACACCGTATCGGCAATCATTTTCGGGTAACGCCTTTTGAAATTCATTAATGTCACCTGATCCTTTTTTTTCAATTGCAATCTTTTCACCAGAAATTGCATAGGTTATCCATCTGCAGGTTTTACGAATTTTCATTTCGTTGAAAGTTGAGATACAGTTTTCCTCAACACCCAATCCACTCGCCATTTTTACCTCTAATAAGATGAAGAGTACAGGAAAGCAGTCTGCAAATAACAAGACAAAAGCACAGTATAAATTATTCAAATAGAGCTAGCAAGATAAGAGTGATTAGCCATTTTGAAAATTACCAGTTAAATTAAGGAAAAAGAACAAAACATCACATTGAAAAGTCTCGCCAACAAAAATATAAAACGCTGCTAAAAGACTATGACAAATCTCAGGATTAAAGAAAACTATCTGCTCGTGATCCCCAACATTGCTAAAAAAAAGCCGAAGCACAAAATAATTCCCTCGGAGGACTGATAATTCGATCGAGGAAGTAAATCAAAATTGTAAACGTGTAGCTACGTTTCTTTAAAAAATATTTTACACTCTTACGGGCACTTGACAAAAATTTTTAACAGGGTGATATTCCGGCAGAATAAAGCTAACAACAAATTTTTATCATGTTACGAAAGCATTCATTCCACAAACCAAGAGAAAAATTTTGAAAACACGGATAGAGAATAATAATTCACCTTTTTGTCAAATTTTAAGAATGGGCCTAAAAGCTACTTCGGAGCCCTTTCGTCAACTGTTGTTGCAACCAAATTGAGTGTTGGCGGTAAATTTTTTAAGCCCACAAGTACCCCAAAGAAGTATCGATTTATTCAAGCATTATTTGCGAAAGAGAGGAGAGATATATGAAAGATTAAAACGTATTTAATGGCAATTAAAGCAGGAAGACTGGAATCGTAAATACATAATACCAGAAATAATAATATACACCCTAATAACGAAGGCAACGTCAGCTCCGAAAAACAGAAACTCTATCTCTGTGTGCTTCAGAACAGGTAGGTTTTGCGGTGATTTAATGACGTGAGGACGATATTTTTTCTGTTGTGCGCGCGCAGGATTCTAGGGGTTTCGAGAAGGGCGTGAGCAAAGCAAGAAGAGCACGCACGCCTTTCTCCGAAAAGATGAGTTTTTAAATAGCTGCTTGAGTAATCAACAAAAGAAGCTGAATTGCTTCGATTGGCTAGTATTACAAGCATTAGTAACAAAAAGACATTTGAAAGCAGGAAGATCCATGCAAGCTGTGCTGATTGGGAAGTAATGTCAGAATGTACTCGCAGCGCGAAAGCGCGGCACTAGCTGGCGACAGTATTATTGTGTGCTGGATTAGAGTATTTCCTCACAATTTTGAAATCGGTTAAAAATTTTGCTCAATCTGTAATTGCGCCAAGGAGCGAGAAGTTTAGCCCAGAATACCCTGTTGGAATACGGTTTCAAAGCACCTTTGAAAACCTTTGAAGCACGATATTCCCATGCTTGAAACAATATAACCGTACGGAGTGTCTCTTGTGTTTCTCCTCGTCGCTGTTTTGAGGTTGTATAAATTACACAGGGGAATTGAATGCTACAAAATATATTAGTGTTCAAATACAGTTTTTGCTCTGCTAATTTTTCTCCTACCCCATCAGTGTCGAACTCGGGAATCATAGCAATCCATAAATGGTAGCAGCAATATGTGATCAGTGGCCATTACAGGTGGTTAATTGAGGTGATATTTGTTGCACGAAGAAAATATCGATGCAACTGAAAATTTATATCACAAAAAATAACTCGTGGGAGCAGCGAGGATACAGGCAAAAAAAGCGAGTAATTACTTATTTTTTGCCTTGTTTCTAGCTTTTGGGAGTCCCATTTTTTCTTGCTGAAATTACTTTTATGTAACCTGTCTTCTTACGCCTCTCGTAACGATTGGATTATGAATATTTTTGTTAGACTTTTCTCAAGCAATTAAACTGTCTTTTGCGTTGTATATATAATTGTATTTACACATTTCAGCATTACCTCCAAATTTTAAAAGTTGTTTGCATGCTATGAAGTTTTACAAACACCGGAATTAGCCTCTTTTAGTTGAGTTTTAACATATCTTCACATGCAATGCCGAGTGGTTTTTACGTTTCTGACCGATTTATACTCTTAATAAAGAGGTAATGTCGCCAGTGGGCTGCAAGCGTTGCTTTGATGCGTTTACAGTATATAATTACTAACATATTGCGTTCGCATAATAAAGCTTCTAAAACATTTCTGTATTACATTTTATTTTCTGAGTGACAATGACTGTGAGGCCATCTGAGTTTCAAGAAAATTAAAGACGTTTCATGTTTTTACACTTTCAGTAAAAGCTGACTTTTGCAATGAACAGCTTTTTGCTGGAATGGAGATTAAAAAGGGTAATGGGATGCTTTAAAATTGCGTGTTCTACGCTAGGGGGAACTTACATACAAATTAAACCTTTCCGAAAATTATCAAAAAAAAGACCGATTATTAAAATTGAGCTTAATTAATTTATCATTTCCCGCGTTACCATGACGATAGCGAACATTCTTTTCATCAATTTGAAATATCACTAGCGAGATTTACTATGTACGCTACGTAAATACAAGACAGGAACAAGCGAATAGTCGTGCAATTATTGAGCTGCAATACTACAGAATGCAGGTTGATAGTATATATGCTATAATGATTAAAGATTGCCCTACAAATGAAAACTTTTTAAAAACGAAATTTTTAATGACAGGACACAGCTCTTGCTATGGGCAAAATGCTTTGAGCTTTCGTTGCACTTTGTTTTTACTCTACTTCATCGAGAAATGCATATTGTGTTAATAGTGAACACCTTCCTAAACTTCAGAAATTAGAAAGAAATACTCCAATAGATAGAAAGCTCAGTAACATTTTCTATTTTAAATCATTGCAAGAAAAAATCGTTTTTTCTAATATGAGCAACGCGAAGTAGTGTGCGTGCGCATAAGATAAGCAGACATTAGAAAGACGTTGGGTGCTCTTCAAGAGAACGCCCAATTTTAGGAATTGAAGTTGCTAACATAAATGCAAGCTAGTAAATTTTGGCCTACGCTTTTAGAGATATAAGCTTATACTCCTCTAATGAAGATAGCGTATGTGGCAAAAATGAACAACGCAAATGCCCTCAAACACAACCATTTCTATTCATTTAGCTAGCTTTCACAGCGGAACCAGAACTTCTCATAAAACCAAGCCACCTAAAACACCATCCAAACACGAGAAAAGCAAGTAAAAATGCTATAAAACTTCGACCTACCAAGTAGAAATTTGGTTTGCAGAAAGCATTCACATTTTCTTTAATACACTGTTGGCTAACTTTACAAGAATAATCCAATCTGGTCTGTCATATTACCAGAGCATGAGTGCGAAATATTCGGCAAATCTACTTCACTCAAAACATTGACATCTTTTCCTAGTGCGCACACTTGCCATCGCACACGCATAGATTCCGAAAGTTTGTATTATTTTTCTTAAACACCAGGTGAACTCTTCCTCCACCTTTTGATTATGCCAAGAAATTCCAAAATTATCGGGAATCATAGCATAAACCCACTAATAAATTCTACCTAGAGTCCTTATTTTGATTCGTGAAGTGTTCGGATGTGAAGTGTTTGGATATGAAGGATCCATAGCGTTTTCGAATATTCATTCGTATATTTAAGATTAAAAAAAATCCTTTATTCAAGTTTAAACTACTTACCATTAACATAAATCATAAAATTTAAGCATTTCTCAAACAGAAATAGCAGACTTACCGAAACACAAAACTACAAGAATGATTAGCATTAATTCGCAAACCTTAAAGTATGACAACAAACAATGCGGAAAAGATCCAATATAAATTTTTTCATTCCATCATAAACTATTCTCAGAAAAAAAATCAAAAACAGAGAAAAATAAACTATTGAATAAAAGTACAGTCTACTGAAGAGTTGCACTAAATGGTGCAATTACATTCATTTCATCGACATAAGACAGCAAATAGATCGCTTGTGACGTATTCAAGGACCTGCAAAATCACAAGTTTCCAACCATGTAGTATAGATTTTTCAGACGCCTTTATCATAACGAAAAAATACACATCAAGCCTTCAAGCATATAATTCCATTTCAGCCATCAATCAAAAAATAATTCCGAAACACGGCAAGCAGGAGAATCGCTATCTACTTGCATACTTTCTCTAAATATTTTCTCTCAGTTCTTAAATCTTCATCGAATCACATACAAGAAAACACAAACATATTTTTTGCAAATATAGATCAAATTCCCCTATATTCCTAAAATATGACCGAAAGAAAAAGGGAAACAGAAAAGTTTCAAAACAACGTAAAACAACATAATAATTATACCGCGATATTAGCGACACAAAAGTTCTAATTTATTTCTTATCACAAATAATGCAAAATGAGGCTCAATTGAACAGATTATTAGATTTTCTTGTGGTACAGGAACTAGGCCTTTTAGGCAGCATCGACTAAGAACTTGACAATTTCAACCACTTAATTTCCAATATACATTAATTGATCTTCTCATCATTGTGAAAAATGATTTTCAAAGAAAAAAATCGAGAAAAATCTATGTAAAACAATCAAAAATTTCCTTAGTTGAGAAATAAAGGCACGCACACCCTGCTCAAAATTGGAATTTATAAAATACTCACGAACAATGAAATAATCAACATTCTTTATCCATTCTGCTACTTCATGTTGTAAAACAGTTAATTAGCAAAAGAAAGTGAAACGAATGGCTCCACACAGGGAGCCGGTTAATGCTTATAGGATGCTCTTCACACCCATAGCTCGTCATAAAAATAGTACAATCATATTCATTGAATGACAGAAGACAAGATATTCGAGGGCCGTGCGGTTTTTGCGGAAACACCAACGAATTGGTGCTTAGCATCAATAACTTCATTAGAGACCTCTCCAAGTAATTCACCCAATCGTCTGACTGCCTCCTTCACATTATAATGCGGAACACTGAAATAAAAGATGTGTAAAACGAATTTAACAAGGATCTTGCTCTCGAAATTAACGAGAACAAAAGGACAAAATCCCAAAATATAAAATGGACAATTACTAGCAACCCATCCCATATCACCATTCCCGCTCAAAAAATAATAAGCGCAGAGTATGTTCATGCATCGATAAGCAGATTACGCAGGAAGTTTGCACTTCTTCTTTTGAAGAACCACGTATACGTAGTATCACGTACTTAAAATCCACGGCTTGCACTACATGAGAAAGACACAAATCATGATGAAAATGATCTAGTAGACGGTTCCAAGGATAACGATGACCGTGTATAGCCTTAGGCCACGTGGCTAACAGCCATTCGCCAATGAAAAGTTGCAGAGTTCCTTCATTCAAATCAACTTCGAAACAATCCTCTGAAAATCATTGTACCAAATTAGAGAAGAAAATGCAATCAGGTTACTTGCAATATATTTAAGTACTTCCAGGACAGCAAATCATTCAATAAAAGAAGTTCGAGTGCAACCACTAGAGAATTTTGAATTTTTCTCCAGATTCAAGCAATTTCCCAAACATTCTCATGAAGTTGTTCTACGCGTGATCCTATCGAATTTACGTTTAAATGTCAAACACTACCACTAGTAACCTCTCAATAATTCAAATACTTGCAAACGCATTATAAAATTCCTTACGTGGACCATTCTCCATCAGCCATTCATAAATATGCAGCCAGCAATTGAGAACTATCCACGGCCCCACATAAAACTGAAAGAAGGGCTTCCATCCACTGTATCGAATTATTACAGCAAATAAGGCGAAAACAGCTCCAACAACGACACCCCCCAAACTAAAGCCATCCGATAAGTTGATTTTGAAGATTGCAAAAAAATCTTCCGAAAGACACCGTCTACAAGAAAAGAGAACATTGAAGAAACTATAATATCCCCAGCAAAAGAAGTACACGCATCTTGATTAAAGAAGACCATAATCACCGTATCGAACTCCTCATTATCCTTATCAAATAGATTAATGTTTTTTTTCAAATTTTACCCGGTATTTAAGTGGAATCCTTTTCATAATAACAAAGAGTACATTTTCATCGAAAATAACTAAATTATTTACAACCCATCACGTATCCAATCAACACCTTCCATTGAAATATATACATGTTGCTGTTTCATCTAATTTTTCTTCACTCTACAGTATCCCTCTATAAAAACATCTAATGGAATGGCATACATTAGGGAGGCTCTTTCACGCTCTCGATAGGCTCTGCGGGGTTTGTAAGGAATGAGAAGAGCAGAATGTAATATCACTCCGGTGATATGATTCAGTAATCGATAATCACAAAATCGGCCACCTGCAGCATCATAACCCAAGACCCACAAACCAAAGGCTGCTGTTCCTTGACTAAAGGCATAAATAAGCCAGCAAACAATAAACAGGACGTTATTTGTCAGCTTGTACTCTTCCGAAATAAAATACAGTACGAACTGATTGATGAGAATAGCCATCGACGCAATCAAGAAGCAAACAACAAAATCCCGCAGAACGTAATACTAAGAAAAAAAAAACATGAAACAAAATAAAAACAGCAGCATTACGGCAAAAAATAGAAAAACAATTCTCAAAGAGATTATTTTAGATTAAACTGAGGATTTCTACGCTCTATTTCGGCCTCAAATGATCAAAGCGAAACGTGATGACTATTCTATCCTATTCAAGTACATAATTTCTTGAGAACATCGTCCAGGATTCATCTCAGTCTCAGCCATTCTCCATAGTTTACTCCTCCAGTACCTTTGGATCTATAAAAACTCACCGAAGAGCGTAGGAGAGATTTCTTGACAACATGAGCGGGGAGAGAACCACGGAATTTGGGTAATTTTGAAATAGATGGATTTCTTTTAAGTTTGGCGGCTACTTCCTCGGCTTTCTTCTTTTCTTCCAGCAATCTCTTGGCCTTCACACGTTCCCATATATTTGTAGCCCGCTTCCGATCCCATGCCTGCATAGATTTCATGCAGCTATCTATCAATGACTAATTCTCTTTGTTTTGCTTCCCTGTAACACGACCTATATAGCGGAGGAGAGTGTTACAAGAGCGCATCCAAAAAAAAATAATATTTTAGCCATGAAAATATGTAGAGGAGCGACAACAACTACCGTAGAATAAGCGTACAAGATTGCATGCGGCAGCAAGATCGATTAAAAGTTTGCTTGGGTTCCAATACTCAAAAATTCCTCCTTCAGATGTAGCATAGTCAAAGGGATACTCATGATGCCAATTATGCCAGCCTTCACCCACAGCAACTAAGGAGGTGAACAGGTTCTCTGATGGGTTGATAGATTGATTATAGGGACGATCTCCCCAAAGGTGTGCTACACTGTTTACTGTCCATGTGGCATGTAAACAAAGTACCCACCGGAAGCAGCCTACAGAATAAAACAAGGAACATTTAATACGAGAAATAACTTTCAGTGAATAATTTCAGCTCCTGCGTGTTTAAATTCCTCTTCTATTCTCTATATCTTCATCATCCCTTTCCAATACAGGGGGAAAGATTCATGGAAGACTGCTTCTACTTTACGTACCGTAGACAAAAAATCCAAACCAGAAACTTCCATAATAGAAGTAACAAACCATTGAAGGAAGCAAAAAACATATGGCCTGATTCCAATATGGATCAAAATTCTTCTGAAAGACCACAACGGGATCTTCTAACAAATCCGAACAATCCACTTCTTTTCCTCCTTCTTTGACGGCCTCATTTTTCTTCAAGAGCAGCCATCCCATGTGACTGAAGAAAAATCCTCTTGTGGCATTGTGGGGATCCGCTTCTTGCTCACTATATTTATGATGCACACGATGATCACGACACTGAAAACAGATGGAAAAAAAAGCCATTCTATTTTTGATTATTATATAGTTTTTTAGCAGAAATCACATATCTACTCAAGCCAAGCATATCCAATGGAATATATTAGCAAAAAACATCCTGCAAACTTGCTCGAATGCATGTAACGCCTCGGATATCCTTACTCTCTTTTTTTTATCAAGCTTTCTTACCCAATGGTAGATAGAACCTTGGTTAGCAAAAGAATTTAATAGCATTAGAAACGTTCGAAAAACCCAATGGGCTTTGTAAGAGCGATGAGCCCACAAACGATGCGCTCCACAGGTAATTCCAAATCCACCCAACATATATAGTAAAATCACCTAGAAGCATACAAGAAAATTTCCAAACAAGGGTCCAGATAATGGCTACAGAAAAAAATTTCGGCTGTGTTCAAAACAAAAATGGATCATCCCGTAGATATGGATCGCTCCCACGTATAAACATTTTTTAATTCTTTAAAACGTTTTTTTCCTCACAGTGAATGGCCAACGGAGGAGGCTACCACCGCAGGTAGGATTTGCACACAAACTAACATTTCAAAGTGGCACTCACAGCGTTCCTCTATTTCAATGCATCTCATAAAATTAGAGTAACCTCGCATTAAGAAACATCGAGTCAACATTCACAAAACACTCTTACATCCGGCAGGCAGTAGACTTCTATTGGGCCAATCGAAATCTTTAGACCCACAAAACGAGTCAACATCAAAATATCATTGTGTGTATACCCACAAAACGAGTCAACATCAAAATATAATTTCGTGTATAAAAAGTAATCTTCCCCAAAGAAACAGTGACTCAAAGAATAGGCAGACTATAATCTATGCGATAGCATTTTTTCAATATGCATCCCTTATTAGAGGTTTGTGACCTCCTTTAAAAGAGAAACTGACCCGTGGAAAAATTTGTAATCTGTTGGGTTGTTGGGCGATCATAATGGCGCCAATAATGGCGAATAAATGAAAAAGAAACAAAAATGCGCTTATGCCAGCTCGACAATTTTTGAAGTAGGCTTGTAAAAAGATACGAAAGGTCATCAAAGCGGAGTAAGAGTATAAAATGGCTCCACTGAATACAGGCAAGGATAGAGAAGGATATGCTTAGAAAAACAATGGAATCTAAAAGATAGAAAAGGGGATAACAAGAGTTTTTCAGGCTATCTTTAAGATATATCCGCACAAAATGCATCTTGAAAAATAAAAAGATAGAGTCCTATCATGAGACAAGCAAATGCAAGTGTACATCTTTGAAGAAACACTTACAACTGGGCATTCCAGAAAAGAGTATTAGAACTACCATCATCGTTTTGTAACGATACAACGCAATAGTATATGATAACAGAAAATTGAACCAATCGAAGAAAGTAAAGGAAAGGAGCGATCCATTTTAAAAACCTGACAATTTTAACACGTTGAAAGTGAGCGCATTCAAAAATGCACCAAAAAAGTTACAATATGAAATCCTACCCACGCTACCTCCACTAATTTACTTTTGAAATCCTGCATTCACTGAAATTCTAACGATAATTTCATCCACTATCATCTTTCATGACCAGAGTTACGTGGTGTTTCATTGAATCCCATTCAGTTTGATTAAAATGGTAGTATTAAAGTGCTTACAGGCATTTACAAGAAAATGTAACATCACCATGCAACCACCTTACCTTTCATTCACTTGAAGCCCTTTCAAAATGGAATACACATAAAAAATACTTCGAACACTCGCTTCTAACAAAGCTAATTGCGGTAAAAAGGCAGCCTTGGCGTAGAGAGATGTCCACCAAAAGATTGTTGAATAGAGGCGGAGGATGCCATGACCGCAGGACAGGCGGCGTTTTTGCAGAAGAGCAAGCAAAGTGTCAACAAATTCAAACGATTTTGTAACCCCTATCCACACCACTATCGGAGCAACATCCTGTCAAATCACACATGGGTATGTAAACTTCATTACAGAATCCATTTTTTTATACTTTTGCAAAGGCAAGCATTAACGAAAACCGCATATGACAATTCCACCATCTTTCAATTCAAAAATTACGATATTTTTCACTCCCCCTAAAAGTACAGATATATCAATAACCGACGTACGGGTACTTTCAACAAAATAAATCTAAGCATGCTTGTAAGACTACAAGGATGACAATAGCAATAATTGTTTGAAACTCTGATCGATTATATAATACAAGACAAAAATATGTTCATAAACGCTGGACCTGGATTTGTAGCGGAATGTCACTCGTCCTAAAGAGGAATCCATACCCTTCAGATGACTAAAAACAAATTCAAATACAGAATTGACAAATATAAAAAATATATTTCAGTTTGAAAAGTAACTATTCCATGTAATTTATCTAAGCGTGGCCTCCCAAATAATGGCTCTTTTCAAGATAATAGCAAAAATACTATGGATATATCAGAACCAAGAAACATAAACATCCTTACATTTAAGTTAAGGCAATCATAGAGAAATCGAAAGCAATATATTGAGGAATTACTAATGCATACCACTTATCTACCAAATTCAATTCCCCATACTTTTAAAAGACAGATGCACTTATTCATAGATCAACCAACTACTACAAACTTTCAGAGAAAGTGATTGCTTCCGGAGCACAGAAGGGAAAACAAATAACAAGGAAAATACACGCTAAGAGTTTGGATAATAGCTATCTGCCATTGACTGAAAAGTAGGTGTTACTGATTACCATACATATCAAAACGCAATACCTTTAATAAATCGTATACTGCTCTTAGTGAAATTTGGGAAAGCAAGAAAAACCACAATACTGACAAAATACGGATGGGTAGCGCAAATGGAAGAATTTTGTTTAAAAATCGATAGCAGTAGATAAAAAGACCGTAGAAAACACATGCATATACAATCGGGAACAGGCACTCTTGAGTTGTTAATGTTGTAGAGGCAGACAGTTGAAAAGCACGTAGAGCAGAGAAATCCAACAAATGCAAGATAGAAGCACTCCCCCACATCTTGTGAAAAAACGACACAGAAAATAAAGTTTTTGAAAAGAAGAGATAATAAAATAAGATATTTGTAGAAGGGAAAAGAAGAAAGAAAGTATAAGAATAAAGATATAAAAAGATTTTTTTGGACAACAATAGCAGAATTCCTAAACCTAAGTGCAAAGTATACAAACTGCATGCATAAGCGGTTTTAACTGGTGGAACCGATACGCGCAAAACGCATTACGGTGAAATTGGGCCGAGGGGCAGATGCACGTTTTAGATGAAATTTTTGTTCTCGAAGCCACGAGTTTTTACGCTGATCCGTTCGTACTATGCAGTTGCGGCTATGTTTTGCAACTTGAGCATGAGAGAGAATCACGTGAAAAAAAGCAAACGTGCAAAATTTTCCTTAAGGAAGGAGGAGCACTACCACAGGCAAAGTTGAAGCGAAACTAATTACCAATGAAGTCACGTCAAGCATCGTTTCATGTAGTGTATGTACCAAATTAAAAATAATTGCAAGCGAATTCACAAACTTCTTTTGTAGACCATTAGGATAAAATTTGTGAGAAATGTCAAAGTAATAGATGATGGTCACCACATATGCTGAACGATAAAACTATATAACTGGTAGTCTGGTTTATAAAAGCTAAATAAAAGATTCCGATGGCTATTTTGTTGAATGCCGAGAGGATTATGCTGTTTCATCATTAGAAAATGAAAGCGAGAAAAAAAATTTCCTTTTATTGGCTTAAAACAAAATGTGTTCCAGCAGATCTTACAATGCAACAAAAGCAATGCCATTTTTGAAAGCAGGGGTTGATCCATTACACACATTCCTCATTATGTTAATTCTTAACCTTACAAATGTACAAGGTTTTATTTGATTGAATTAGTATATTTTTATAACTTTAAAAATTCACAAGTAGCGTATAGGAAATTGTAGTAAAAAGAAATAAGTTGTAAGCGTTTATTTTACTGAATAATGAAGCACGATGTATTAATTTGCAAGGAACAACAATTTTGATAGCATCGTTTCAAAATTGAAATTTTATTTAAACGATTGTCATTTCTATCATTTTACATTTTTTGATTAAATTGTTTCTTTAATTATTAAGTAAAAATTACTCTCGTGCTAATTAGTATTTAATGGGAAGGTTTTTTTGTGTGATAAGCGTAGTTGTGTTAAATTAAAATACTTAACAATTACGAAGATCAAGACATTGCATGGATTATTTACGCCTAGGAATTAGATAATTCGCATAACATAGAAATTGCTTCAGTTGCACAAGCAAGTTTATTCAAGAAGAAAAAGGAATTTTTCCCAGGGCTGGGCTTTCTTACTTCTATCATTTTTTTCTTTTCGTTGTGGCTTTTTTCCTACTTACTTGATATGTGATGACTTATTGCCGTTGTTAATGAGAAGCTAGCCTAACTCGTATGCTCTAATTGATCTGCTCAAGCATGTAATTTACACATCCTATAATGAATTGGCAGAACAAAAAACAGCCCTAAAGTATTTTTTTATTCTTACAGGGCTCACTCCAATATCTTTATACCGTGCAAATCAGCCTCTGAAAATACGTAAAAATGAATCAAAAAATCTCAGTTATAAAAAGAGATAGTAGCAATTCTAATGTAATCAAACTAATTTTTTTTAAGTATCTTACAAGGCTCTATTCGTGTTTGTTTCAATTATATTTTCTATTCCCACTGTTAATATAAAAAGGGGAGAGTCTTTGTAAGTAAGTCGACAGCTGCATACAAACATTATTCAATGCTAACCGTACATTTTCTAAATGCTGTCCTAATCCTCAACAGGCATATAGGTACATTAGCCTTGTAATTTTCTTTTTATTCCTATATTATACATCCAAAGTTATTTGCGTCTACCCATGTTATCCCAAGGTGCAAGGTATATTATTTTTTTAGAAAGCAATAAAATGTATGTATCTGTGTGTTTCTGGCGACTACAGCATATCATGATTCTATAACTTTTGTTTTTCAGGACTAAAGGGCACATGAGAGCATAACATTGAAATAAAAAACTTTCAGATTAAAAATTGTTTTTCTAATTTTTAATTGCAAAAACAGTTTCATAAGAGCTAGGGGTTGACTTATTAGCTATAAAAGTAGTACCAAATGTAAAGGAGAAAATTACTGAGAGCTTTTCAAATACATCGTAGGCTGTGAAAATAAACATGTGGATGCAAAAGAAGATATTCTAGAAAAAGAAGCAGCATTGAAACTAGTGTTATACAAGTTTTTGAGTCTAGAAACAATATTTACCACGCTAACAAGACAAAAACTCCCTTATGTGCTGATTTTATGCTGTTATGGTAATAGATCAAAGCCTAAGTAACCGAATATATCAAACAGGATGAAGTACTGTCCCCCTAAAACTTGTTAGTTTAATTGATAATATCTGTTTCAAATATTTGAACTATTTAAACAGTAATATTAAATTGCCCTTTAGTAGCAATATAAATAAAGATGCTGATATAGATGTTATAGGTTAAAGTTTCGTTATTTTATCAATGGTCATCAACAGGCATTTGCCATCTAGATAGTGTTGTGAATATTATAATATGAACAATAAATTTTCTGAAATTATCAATTGAAAATTGCAGTTTAGGTGGTGTATTTTTCTATATAAATAACTGTATTTTTCTAACAAGAATAAATAAGTGACCTAACAAATTGGCGTGTGTGAGTACATGTCCTACTTGATTTATTTGTTTACAAGGATATAAGTCCTTAATCGAAGCAGAATAATAATAAAAGCAAAGAGTTTTATAACTCATTAACCTATAGAGCATAATTTCTAGCTAATCCTAATAAAATGGAAGCGTTGAAAGTGACATTTCTGTCTACTAACAAGATTAACTTGGTTAGCATTGAATGTATTAACTTATATAAATGTCATACCCATCTAAAATCAGATCTGGAGTAGAGTGAGAAAAATTAAAAAATTGTTCATATGTTGAAATATATATATTGACTATTTTATTGAAGAGTTAATCTATGAATAGCTCAGAAATGTTTTGTAAGTAAGTATCTTGTATAATTCCTCTAAAAATTTATGCTATGGACCGTTAGCCATAAACGTATAAATCCTACTATTGATTAAATTAGATTTAACTTTTATAAGTAATGAAAACAAACTTAAGTAGAATAAAGCAGATAATAATTACCAACTAATCTACTATATCCGAGTTAGAGCGTTACTTTTCTGCTATTTCTGTTTTAGATAAATGATTTATATTATTGTTTTTGAAAGACATATAATGTGCAGACTCAACAAGTTTTGGTACAGAAATATGATAACAAAAATATTGATGGTCTAATAGATCTCCGTACGAAGGATTATCATGTGCAAAAAGCGCAAGTTAAGATCAAACAGGCTGCGTATTTTAATGCATACAGAAGCAATTAGCGCTAGATTTGCATCAATTATTTGATTCAGCATATCAAAATAAGAAGCAGAGAGACAGTCAAAAATTGGTGTAGATGCAAAGTCCTTTTTATGCTTTTATTTTCTTAATCAGGTATGGGTTTTTAATTATAGGTATAGCCATTTTACATGTAGACTTTATAGGCGAGGCTATTATTATTCTAAATTCCTTGTTTAATTCACAAAATTAACAGACTGATGACAATGTATAATAAATATAAGAAATTTGTTAATAGCATTTCTACTATTTGAAGAATATCGCTGATGATCGTTTTTCTTTATGTTAAAGAATTGGTTTCTTTGTAGTGAGTAGGTAGGATGCAAGTAAAAGGCTTTGTTTGCATCCTGATGCAAATTATGCTTAAACATAATTATAATTATTTGAGCGAAACCCAAATGCAAACAGATTGGCTGTAACGGAGCGAAAATAAGATAGCGCAAGACCTGCGCACAGGATCTAAAGATAGCAACCGTGTGATACTCACACACGATTGGCACAACCAGAATGCTCAACGAGAGTATTAGTGTGTGTGTCAAGTAGATTAAGTTAAGTTTAGTTTTTAAGTCTTTAAGTTCTTAGTTTTCAATAGTTCTTTTAATGATCTATTAAAAAGATACATTTTCGTACTTACCTATGAACTCTACTTGGTGAAATGTAATTAGGGAATACTTATTACAATATGCAGTAGAATATCTTAAGTAGAAAATATTATGATGGAAAGTGTTTT